>JAPPVO010005589.1:0-37610 GCA_030407325.1 Camellia japonica | reverse complement strand
ATGGAAAGGCGCAAGCCATAGGCGGAGGTGATGTAGTGAATGCATGCAATCTACAATGCAATATGTACAATTATGCAATGGAATGGAATGGATACAATGGATATGGCGCGCGGGCCAACCAAATCTTGCCTAGGAAAGGCATGTACGCATACAAGCCGCAGCTAACATAGAACGGTCTACTGAACTATGTTTCGGCGTGAAAAGTATGGGCACATACCAGACCAAGCTCAATCATGGAAAGGCGCAAGCCACAGATGGAAGTGATGCAAGGAATGCATGCAATCTACAATGCAATGTCTACAATATGCAATGGAATGGAATGGATGCAATATTTACAATGGAAATGCATGACAAATGCACTATTTTCTACGATGCATGACAATGCAATATTTACCATGTATGCATGACAATGCACTATTTACAATGAATGCATTACAAATGCAGTATGATGCAACGGCTATGATTGCAGCTTTCCCTATTCTCCCAACAGGGCGATATACTAGGTTGGTTCAGTATCCAGAACTGAGGCGCAGACATGCTGCCTCAACCTATGGGCTCCATACAGATTTCAAGCCGAGGATACATCCCTGGGTATTTAAATCAGACTTTAGTCTCGGAAATCCCGAACCTTTGCGTTCTAGGCATAAGCCATTCGAACTCTAGTGTTCCACCGTCCCAATTGGTCTCCTAGGAACTCACCGCAAAACACAGGCGGGTGGCTTTACCAGACCACCGGAAGTCGTTCGGGCACGACAAACACCGAAGGAATTGCACCTTTAGAGGATTTAAGGTCTCCTAGAACTAGGATGCAAATGCATGCCTGACAATGCATGTTTGTTTTTTTTTGTTTTTGTTTTGAAATGTAAATGATGCATGATGTTGAAGTGCGCATCAACGCGCGGCTTGAAATGCATGAAAGCGCATGGTGATGCAAGTGTGACAACGCGCGGCTTGAAATGCATGAAATGCATGATTTCGCATATGCGACCACGCGCGTCGTTGGAGATGCATGACAATGCAAACGAACTGTGCAAACCAATGCACCGAAGGTCTTGCACCTTCCAAGGATTTATGGTCTCCTAGATCGTGATGCAAGATGTATGCATGACAATGTATTTTTGAAATGCGCGACAATGCGCGACTCGAGGAATGCATGACAATGCAATCGAGATGCGCAAAATGGCGCGATGCAATGCATCAAACAGTGCGATGAATGCATGCAACGCACACGGGGCAACTTTTGAATCTTGTAAAAGACAAAAGGATACAAAAGGATACACCTCGCATGAACTCGAGTGTCACGCAAGAAGACTGGTCTGGGGTCAAAACGGAGGCTGGTTGAGCTTCGAAAATGCACTGTTCTTGCACTATCTTGAGCAATGAAGGCCCCAAACTACACATCTGACCAAAACAAGGTTGTGGGAGGCTCACCGGCCGGAAGAGGAAGCCACCGGCTGTCCATTAGCCATCAATACATTCCACCGGCCAAATATTTGGCCGACCGGCCAAAAGTTGCTGAGTCGGGACAGTTTGGTCTTTTCACCCCGGGTCTTTTAAGATAGGGTTTTAAACCCTATTTCTTTCATTTCTCTTAGGTCGAAATCTTCTCCTCCTTCTCTCTAGAGCATTTTCCCACCTTCGATCCATGTTTTTCTCGCATTCTAAACACTTTTTCGTCGTTCGATTCGCGAAACCCTCATCATTTCACAAGTTTTGAACCGAACAAATCTCATTTTCGGTGTACTTTTCTTGGTTTCCACCACTCGGGGTTTGTTTCCCCTGAGTTTTTCTTGATTTCTGTGCACTTCCACTTCCCGGCCCTTCCGGTCATTTTTCGCCCTCCCGGGGTTGACTTTTCATTGACTTTTTGCATTCTAGCCTTATTTTCATTTTCCGACCATTTCCCTCGTCACATTTGACATGGCCGACGACATTCCACAGGGTGGGACTCCCCCGAATCACGAGATGGATCCCGGGGCTGAGCTCCTACCTTTGAGCGTCCGTCCCTTCGACCCGGCGACCTACCGGCCGGCGATTCATGTCTTGCCTCCTGATGGACTTCGTCAGTTCAGGAGCTTCGACCGGAGCGTGCCACAGGACTTGCTTCTGCGCGAGCCGGCATCTCACATATCCTTTGGCACTTCCGAGGTAACATCTCCCCTCTTTGTTGCTTTCCGCAATGTAGAACATTCAACTGCCATAGTTAATCATTTCTTTAACTGCTTAGCCCGAATACACTGATGCACTGTATACCGTAGTTGACTGTAATCATACTTGCAACTGATAATCTATTTGAGACTGAACACGCGCACACACTGCACTTGCCCTGAACCACTCAAACACACTGACACATCAGTCACCGTAGTTCACTACGAGCACACCGATACCCGATATCTGTTTGAATCTGAAAATATGCACACATGCTATATTTGCACCGAACCACCCGAACACGCTGACGCATCACACGTTGTAGCTCACTGTAAGCACACCGGCACCCGGTATCTGTTTGAATCTGAAAACATGCACACATGCTGTATTTGCACTGAACCACTCAAACACGCTGACGCATCACACGTTGTAGTTCACTGTAAGCACACCCGCACCCGGTATCTGTTTGAATCTGAAAACATGCACACATGCTGTATTTGCACTGAACCACTCAAACACGCTGACGCATCACACGTTCTAGTTCACTGTAAGCACACCGGCACCCGGTATCTGTTTGAATCTGAAAACATGCACCATGCTGTATTTCCTCAATTCTGCATGCCTTACAAAACTGGTATATTTATCATTGCTTCGCCACGGTTTGTTTTTGAACAGGGAGATTCCCATACCGTCCGCGGGTATGGGAACGTTGCCGCTCGAGACTGGTATATGGAGCTGCCGGACGCCGTTCGTCACATTGTGGACCAGGCCGGCTTCGGCGCATTCTGCAGGGGACTTTCCCGTCTGACCGCATGCAGACCTCTCCTTGCTGCTCTAGTGGAGAGATGGTGGGACACCACCGACTCGTTCCACCTTTCTGCTGCCAAGGAGATGATGATGACTCCCGTCGACTTCTTGATGCTCACAGGCATCGGGTAGGGGGTGATCCGATCCCTTCGATACTGATATGGACGAGTGGACTGCTGCCCAGATTCACCTACTCGGCGAGGTGCCGCCTCTCGCCCGTCCAGGCTTCGTCCGCTATTCCTGGTTTGAGGTGCAGTTCAGGGTCCAGCCCGCGTTGGTGGAGGAGGCTCCGATGACCCAGGAGGCTGTGGAGCAGTACGCGCGCGGCTTTCTGATGTTCCTGCTGGGGACGACTATTTTCGCTGACCGGGCGAATACCGTGCCCTTGTGCTTGCTCAGCGCTTTAGTGGACGTCATCCGGATCTTTGACTACGACTGGGGTGGCGCTGCTCTGGCCACACTCTATGGGTATATGAGCTCAGCTTCCTGTGGCAGCGGACAGTTGCTCGGGGGCTACTGGCGTGCTTGGGAGGTGCGTTTCCTTTTTCTGCTTTACATTTCTACTTTTCCACTTTCTGTACTCTGTACCGTATTCTGTACACTGCACACACACTGTAGTCTGCTTTACACTGGCTGTATACTGTACACACGGCACACACATACTCTTCTTTACACTGACTGTACACTGTTCACACTGTACACTGCATAACTCACTGTTCTGTTATTTCTACTTTTATTCTGCTTTCTGCTTTATCTGATAGGCGTATTGTGTATTCATTCTGCAGTTGTGGGTCTACGCCTACTTTCCTAGGCTGGCCCCAGTTCCTGATGTAGAGACCCCTCTCGTCGTCCCGTTCTCGCGACGCTTCAACGTGAGGTGTGTGCAGAGACCACGGGAGACGTTCATCTTCTTCCGTCGCTACTTCGACACCATCACTGCTGCGGAGGTACGTTTTACTTGCAGTTCATTTAAGCTTTGCTTTACACTGTATGTTTTCAACAACAGTAGACAACAATCTGTATTTCATTTTCAGATCACCTGGCAGCCTTGGGCCCCACTGCCGGCTGAGATTTGGGAGCGATTCGCAGGCGCGGTAGAGACTGCCCGGTTCAGGATCCTCTTGGAGGGACCAGTCTGTCGGGCCTGGTACCTAGGCGAGCGTTTCTTACGCCAGACCCTGGGTCTACCAGAGCAGATAGTTCCAGCTCCTCCCCCTGAGGACATGAGGGAGACCGAGAGGTACACTCTCGAGCAGATGGCCGAGTACACAGTCGGTTGGGATGCGATACGTCACAGGAGCATAGGTGATTACACAGAGTTCATCCGGACCTTCCTTATGCGGCCTTTGAGCGGTGGCCGCCGAGCTGAGAGAGAGAGACCTGCGGTGCCGACAGCCAGGGCAGGCGTATGGGTAGGGACGTCGAGGAGGGCTCGTGTCCGTGGTGGGAGCGGAGCTCGAAGAGGGTGGGGGGCTAGTTGGCCAGCACTGCCCACGATGATGACGTACAGAGGACAGGGCGGGACGACTTATCAGATCCCTTTTGCTCCTCCTCTGGCTGATCACGAGTTGGTCGGTTTCCATGACCTGCCTCCGGTATGTATTACTGCATTCTTGCACCTTGCATTGTCATTTCATTTTCAGTTTATTTGATATTCCGCGGAATATTGATGCATCTGATATTTCTACAGGCTTCCTCCGAGTACACCCGGCAGTCATTGGAGTTGAATGCCTCCATGATGAGGATGTTGCAGCGGACTTTCGACCTTCTAGCCCTCTACAGTATTCCGGTATGTTCTCCTAACCACCGTCTCAAACCATACATAAACTGCTTGACGTAATCTGATACATAATACAACACTTGACATACGACCTTTACTGGCATCTGATACACCGTACTCATACACTGCATTTTGCACTGATCCACTGATCACGGCATACATACTGTACTCATACACTGCATTCTGCACTGATATTCTGTTTTGCGCATATTGATTCATTTGCCTCTTATGTACTTTTCAGCCTCCCTTCCAGATTCCCGCTGTAGGCGGTGCTCCGGCTGGACCTTCCGTTCCTGCTCGAGGGAGAGATGAGGAAGGCAGAGTATTTCCCCGCACTAGGGCGGGGCGCACTCATGCTGGGAGCAGCTCCCGGGTGCCAGTTCCAGACGATGACGACGATGAGTCAGAGGCGGAGGCAGAGGCAGAGGCAGAGGCAGAGGCAGAGGCAGAGGCAGAGACAGAGTCATCGGAGGAGGAGACTGGAGACGGCTCGGACTCGGGCTTAGATGACAGTGTTGATGATGCTCCTAGACCTTCGTCCAGGAAGAGGACCAGGACAGACTGATAGCCCCGGAGCCATTTTTGACATTTGATACAGATTTTGCTGTTTTCTTCTTATTTTTTGTACTTTTTCCTTTTTGGTAGCTAGGAGTACTTTGTACTGCCGCAGGTAGATTTTGTTCCAAAACTATGTACTTGAAAAGATGATGAAATGAAACAAACTTTTTGTTTAAAAAGTGTTACATTTACATATCTCATGTATTGCATCGCATCACATCATGCTACATCTCAATGTAAGTGAAATTGATCTGTTGTCTGAAAATTGAGCACTTGACTGTAATAATCAGATAACCAACCAGCCAATAGCAAAATAATCAAGCAAACCACAGTTTAACTTGAACACACAGTTCATACTCTGTTGGGGATTAGTCTGCATACATCCCATATCAGCATCGGTTGTCCTACACACGGCAAACCTTGAACAAACAGCCCAATCTAACAAGACGGGCTACAAAGGTTGAAACGGTTGAAGTTGAAACACATTCATATGTCCCAAATTTTCCCTTTTCTTCTTTTGCTTCGCGTAAATCTAGAGAATGGCACAGCACTCTGAGCATAAACGATTTTAGAAATTGAAAAAGGGTTTTTCAACTGGGGTATCGAGCCTACAACTGAACACAGTGGAAAAAAACTCAAACAAAAGGCACACGACCTAATCGCAACGAGACACGCTCAGAAAAGACTCAAAATGAAAGTTGAGGTAAACAAGAGAAAAGACACGACACACGGACGTGTTTACAAAAACGAGACCTCAGATCTCGAGAAGCCAGTTCCTCGGGTATGGTTCCCACTATTTCTGATTTGCGATTCTCACATCACTTGGCCCTCAAGCTCGGTTTTTCTCTCAAAAACCCTATTCCTCACTTTTCTCTCGTCTTACACCTCTTTATTCTTTATTCTCTCATTTTTCATCCCTCCCCAGGGTGATCGATGGGTGAATAGGAAGTTGCGGGTTCACGCCCAACACTACTAGCTCGCGGCTATTTCTTCCGATGACGTCCAGTCGGTGTTCCAGACAGGAAATGGTGTATCTTTATCTGGCGAATATGGTGCCTCTTTGGCAAGTATGTTGACGGCGGGGGAAAGACAGAACACCTGACTCAACTGTGCCCCTAGTTCATTACTTTGACCATTTTTTGGTTTTCTTTTACTAAAACAGTTTTGACCAAAATGAGGTCGGATTAGCATACTCGTTCAATTTTTGATTTGAAAATCATGCAAGTCAGGCTGTGAGTGCTGAAAATTTTCCCTTTTTGGGGTCCAAGAAATGGTTCGGTTTTGGAAAATGAAATAGTTTTTCGAGAAAATAGTCAACCTCAGTAAAAATTTTCAAAAACTATTTTCGCAAACAGCCAATATTAAACGGGTATGAAACCTACCCTCGAGATGCGCAACCTTGGATCGGAGGCAATGGAAAATTGCCTCTTGCTTGAAAGGGGCGCGTGGCAACGGAAAGTTGCCCCTGGTTTGGATAGCAACTTAGGGCAACTTATGACAACGCACGGCAACGGATGGCAACGAAAAGTTGCCCCTTGTTTGGATGATGCCGCAGCATGCTGAAAACGGTCTTCACAAATGATGATTGAACTCTCGGACACGGAGAAGACGAAGACGGTCTGAACCAATATATGGACACAGTCACTGTGAAAGCGTTGGTGGCTGGACTTCAGGAGGAAGTTGACTGCGTATTTCCGGTTGTTACGACCAAACTATCAGGTTCAGAGGAGGCAAAGGTGATCAAAACCATTACATGGACTGAGACGCTCTGAAAGCGTTGGGGGCTGGACTTCAGGATGAAGTTGCCTATGTATCCCAAACATGGGAATCAAGCCTTACGTAGTTCCGGTTAAGGTACACTCGGGTATTTTAACCTTCACTTTTTAGGCTTTAACTTTTGCCAAGGCGCCCGGTGCGGGTTTTCGACCTTGCGAGCTTTGTTCTTTCTTTTCTTTTTCAATTCTTCTCATTTCTTTTCATCTTTTCTTTGCATTTTTTTTTTCTTTTTTGTTCTTCGCATTTTTGATTTTCTTTTTTTTTTTTTTTTGCTCTAACTTTTGCCTGGGTCGCCCTTCCGGGTTTTCGGCCCAGCGAGCCTCTCAAAGGGTAAAAGTGTAACAAGTCCATGCCAAATGGTTTTGAAGTCCTCTGTATCCAGGAGAGTGACTGTTGTATTGATTTGCAGAAGGATCCATCTTCGGCTCTTTGAGCACATCTGACATTTTTGCCCTGATATCTGATCTTCTTGATCTGACTTTGGTGCCTCTTGTTCGAGGGCTCCTTCAAAGTTGGCCATACAGGCCTCATATGATGGTTAATCGTTGAACGTTCTGAATGGGTTCAAGGTTCGAAAATATGCTGGTGGAATCTTGAGGCTGAGAGCGATCCTAGGCTGCACAATCTCGAGAGCAATTCCACACAGGCCTTTACAGGGCCGCGCAAAACATTTTGTTTTTGAAAGTTTTTACGAAAGCAACACATCACTCGCGCTGAAGATAGTGTGGAACCAATCTGGATCAAGCCAGGGTCCTTCTCAGTACTCATACTGACAGGCATGATTTTATTTATTAAAGGCTTAGCATGCCTCTCTTTCTCTAAAAAATGATCAAAGTTTTGCAAAACCCGAGGAATTCCTTCCTCTTCGTTTTTATCACCGCAGTGTTTAAAAAGGTTTTTTGAAAAACTTAGGTTAATGCAATGAATTTGGCGCGCAGGAGAGCAGGCGAGATGTACTGTCAGCCCATTCAAATCTTCTGGCATAACTGGCTCAAAACAAACAATAAGTAACATGATAGCCGCAGCCGTTTCATTCAAAACTTCCAACTACAACTGGCTCCTTAGCAGAGACAGGCTCAAAAGGAAAACAAAAGGGGTAATTACAAAACGGTGTTCGAGGCAACAACCCCGGAATCACCCGACATCCTATACAAAGGGGGCCGACTCGCTATAACAGGACAGACCCTTGAGCTAAAAGGACAGACTCAAGACAACGAGACAGACTCAAAACAAAACAAAAGACCGACTCGATACCCAAGCCGGAACTTACAAGACTATCATTCATAGATGCTCGAGAACGCGTGCCAAACGCCACATCCAAAATATGCCAAGCGCCGCCCGCAGGTGGTTTACCCTCTGGTTACATACTTGCAGTATCAGTGTCCTCAAAATCCAATAACTGGGTAGTAACGGACTTGGCTGAGGTGGGCGGGAGGATAACCTCGTTGTCAATCAAATCCTGTACCTCATGACGGAGGCAGAAACAATTGTCGGTAGCATGGCCTGTCTGCTGGTGGTACGCACAGTACTGAGCAGCATCATGTGTAGCAGGGAGATTCTTCGGGAGAGGCCGAGGCTCCAAGGGTTTAAGATGCCCTCTCTCGGCAAGGATTTGAAGTGCCTTGGACAATGGCATGTAAAGAGCGTGAAAGACCCTGCGCCCTCGGGGCAGGTACTTCGAAGTCTGAGTATTTTTGCTAGACGCACTAGCGAACGGGTCGGCAGGCACTGCCTTAACTTTCTGGTCCTTTCCAGGTGTAGGGTTGGGAGGAACTGTTCTGGCGTGATGGGGTCTATCCCGGCTTTCTGACTGACTTGAACTACCCTCAGGTGGAGTGGGAAAAGCATCCTCCACAGCTTTTGTCACAACTGCAGATATTTGTTGCTTGTTCATCCCCCCGGCTTTCAAAGCCTCGACTGCCCACAGCAGTTGTTCGATGGGATCGGCGTCTGCCTTCATTTTGTCCTTACCTTTGGCCTCAGCCTGATCGAGGCTTTGGGTTGATGTTGATACATCATTGCCATAGCTAGAGGCCATCTCCGGTTGGCTGAGTTCAATCACAATCCGTCCTAGCAATGGGGGCTCCTGGGGTACAAAATTCCCGGCATACGGTGTAGCTGGTGGCGAAGCTGACATTCCGTAGGCGAGATCTGCCACGGACCTCTGGAGGTCTCCTATCATCCCCATTAGTTCGAATGTAGTAGGCTCGCGAGCCTGATATAGCTGGGGGGTCCAAACCGGGTGTGCAGCAGGCGACCTGGGTGGATGCGACATATCAACATTGGTCTCACTTTGCAAGGTGATTCCTTGATCTAATGCAGCTGTCATAACCACAATCTCCTCCGAATTCTGCGTCATCATAAGTCTTGCCTCAGCAAGGGGGAAACACTAGTTATCCTGGATCAACTTTCTGAACTGAAAAGAAAGACAAGCAGCATTTCAGCCCAAACAGATCAAACGCAGGTATGGCCGAACGACTATACTCTACTACTGATCACGGTTCCCCAGAATCATTGCCCCAAAATACTGAATCGGATACCCACAAATATAACTGATTCTCACAGATACTGATACTGATGCCCTCAGACCTGATACTCCAATTTGCAAACTGATATGTGCGTTCCTGTAGGGATATATCCTAACAGCACATAGCAAGTAAAAGAGAGACAAAACACCCTTATGTTGGGGTAGGGTTTCCCTGTCCTATTTTGTCAGGAACTAGGGTTTCACTATGCACACAGCGATTTCAAACAACCTAACACCGGGTAAGCAACCTGTCCTAGCTTGGAATGGTCACTATAGATTCCGAACATGCACTAGGTCGAATGGTCAAAAGGGTGCCCCGGTAAAACCGGGGTTTGTGTTCCCATACTGGCAGAGCCCGCAACCGGTCAGCCTTATGGTCATGCCTTGACAAGACAAGCCTCCGGCAAACCGCTCAGGAATAGCAGATGGCCAACACAGTGTCCTAGGCGCACCAATGCACATGCAATGCAAAGAAACACATAAGTGCAGTCAAAACAGGATATCATGAGTTCGAGTCAAGCTCTCTAAAGCCCCCAGCAGAGTCACCAGAAACTGCAGACGTCCCCGAACGTCCCGGGAGATGAATCCCGTTTTGTTCGCCTGTGGGTCTACTACAGTTCAGGACTCATATGTCACGGTTCTTAATCTTGAACCAAAGAGTCCAAATCCGGCAAATCGTTTTGAGAAAACAGATTTTTAGAAAAGAAGTGCTAAACATGGACTGCTTTGCCAGATACAGAGTCGCCACCTAAATATTTTTTTTTAATGGGGGAATTTAGGAAACCCTGACTCGGTGCCAAAGGCCACGTGTCCGTCATCACCAAAGTTGCCTCGGCTCGGGAACTTGGGTACGATTGGGGAAGGTCAGCTATGAGCACCCCCTCTCGCCCGATCCGAAGATCGGCCTCTACTAACCATGATATCCGATTTTGAAAACTTTATGCGTTCTTATTCCAGTTATTAGCCTAGAATTACTATGTTATGCGCACAGCAAACAAGTATAGACCAAATCGCCTAAATTGGAAACAAGCATTGTATATCCGTTTATTTGGAAAGTGTTTTGTGATTTGCTACTCGCAAGTAGGCTAAAATACAGATTTCAAGGAGTTGTTCTAACTCAAACAATCCAACCTTCACCCACAGGCATTCAAGCAGTTATATCATATAAGCAGCTAGCCTCATGGCAATCATGCTATCATGGCAACACTCATACTCATGCGGTATGCTAAAGCATAAAATACTTACATCGTACTCCGTGCCAAAACAAGAACATGTTAGCAATCAATGCATGATCCAAGTCCATGTTAAGTGCCTAATGCATCGCATACAAAATGCCACTTAGAATAGGCTCGGCTAATCTAAGGATGACATGTGAAATGTACAAGTAGCATGTATTCAGATTTGTTTTGAAATATAATGCAATTAGCATGATGCGCCGAGCCCGGTGCATGCAATACTGATGAATGATGCACGCATGCATAGCATAGAATATGCTAAGGTAAACATGCCCTAATACTAACCATCAAAGCAGGTAAGTAAAAGGGAGAAAGAAGTGGGGGTTGGAAGACATACACACACTCACCCACACTTATTACAAATTTGCCCTCACTCGGAAGGACCAAAAGAATAATACAATTCGAATAATGAATTAACTATCCTAGCTAATTAATTATTACAGACCAACTAAATTAATTAAGCAAATTAATTAATTTAAGAAAGCAATAAACAACAGCCTCGGGGAGAGGGCTCGATGCATGCGCGCTCGGTTTCACCCGGAAATCCATTGTCATGCTCAAGATGCCCCTGTTTTCCCTGCTCTGCTCCTCTGATGACTGCCAAAGTCTCAGGGTTGCTTCTATGAGTACTGTGAGATACCACCGGCTGAGGGAGAACACCACCGGCTATATAGAATGGTCATCGGCCACAACTTTGATCCATCGGCCAACAATGGTGGCCGGTCGGCACTTAATGTGGCCGGCCGGACAAAAGTTCCTGCAGAACCTGGTTTGACACCAGCAGAGGACAATACTTGGCATGGCAATGCATTTCAAGCAATGTATGCACCAATCATATCCCTTATCACGTTTATGACTCAAAGGGACATGAGCCTCGATTCTTGGACCACCAATCGCGCATTTCCATGCGTGATGGCCCAAAGAATCAAGTATGCATTTTCAATTTCAAATGAATGCAAACCAAATAAACACACAAGGAGGCCCAACCTCTATCATACTCCTTTCAAGAGGTCTAGCACGTATGCTTATGCAATGCAATCCTAAACATGTTGGCTAGCATGCAACATGGAAATGCAAAGAAGCATACAAAACATGCAAGGCATGAAACAATGCAACCAACAAGCATGCAAGGTACAATGTAGGTGTTTAAGCATGCAAGCAAGCATGTGACTTCATTCAATCATGCAAGTTCAAACATGCAACAACTCACTAATATGCTACAACATACAAGGAGCATATTCAACAAGCAAAGAGATGGACTTAAACATGATTTAGGCAGCCCTAACTAGGCCTAAAACAGTGGCCAAGGTGCTCAAAAATGAAGGACTAATAGGCACACAAACATGCATGCAAATGATCTCCAACACTTCAAGCATTAAAGAGCAATTCTCAAGCACACTCAAAAGGATGCAAACATGGACATATGGCATGCATTAAGCTCTAAAATCATGTTATAAGATGATTCCAAATCAATTTAACAAGACAAGCAAAACATGCCACAATGGCCCAAGTACTTAAGGTAAGCCAAGGAGGCTTAAACTAAGGTCAAGTCCACCAACCTCACAAGGCTAAGGGACTTAAAACAAGTCAAATACAGACTTAAACAAAGCCAAGGGTGCGTTTAGATGGCATCTAAGTGGTCTAAAAGTGCAAGCATACTCCGAGGCCTAAACAAGGGGCATAAGGTAACAACCTTTAAACACATTGAAGGAGGATTAAATGCAAGCATATAGGCATGTTATAAGGACTGAAATAACATGTTAAGCAGTTCCAAACCATTGAAATGATATAAACAAGGCATGCTACACACTTACACACTTAAGGCCAACAAGCCCAAAATGCAAAGGGGGCATGCAATGCAAGCTATGGTCGACCAAAACAGCCAAGGACAGACCTCAAACATGGCAAAATAAACATGAAAGCTTCACAAAGCTAGGCCTAAAACATGCTTGAACAAGGGTTAAAACCTAGATGTATGTTAAGGGAACAAAATGGCATTACAAGGCATGTATGCTAAGCAAGCATGGTGTACCAAAACCAACTCAACTCAATGATATTTTATGGCATAATAAGCATAAAAATCAGTTAAGGCATGGCCAACATGAACCTAAACTAGGTGCTCCCTCAAGAGGCAAAAAGTGCCCTTTTCAAGGACAACAAGGAGAGGGGGTGACCCTCTCCTTGCTAGGACCTCAAGGTACCATCCTCACCTCTGAAATCCCTCAAGATTTCAGTGGTGAGGAGGCCCAAACACTATGGTCCTGGAGCTCACACAAAATAGCACAAAACAAGGCCAAACAAGGCTTAAGAGGGGTCAAACAACCCTAAAGCTCAAAACACTCTTAACAAACTATTTAGAGGCCTTAAAAACAGAACTTTTATGTGTTATACACTAAGCCCAAAAACATATGCAAGATAGGAAAATAAGCTATGCAAAAATGGGGAATAAAGGGACAAGTTTCTTACCCTTGTAGACCCTCTTCACCAATGGTGGACCAGCAGCTTCTTCAAGCTCAAATCAGCTCCAAAACTCCAAAAACAACCCTCAAGGGCCTCAGCTCCAAGAAAAGGTGTGATGGTGGGTGTTTGTGTGCAAAACTAAGGTAAAACACACACAAAAGAGAGAGATAGAGATAGGATATGGACCAAACCCTAACCCTAGAACTCAAACCCTAAAAATGGCTGTCTAAAATGTCTAACCCTTTTTGTCCAACCCTTACAAGAGAGAAGACCCTCTCTTTTATAGACAATTCTCTTGTAAAGCTTCCAAAGGAAGCTAATAAGAGGGAAATCCCTCCATACACGTGTATGGAGGGGGTGGCAGTGTATGCCAGCTGCCAAAAAGTATCTGCAAAAGCAGATGCACAGTAGTCGGCCGGCCAAAAATGCATTTGACCAAAAAAAGATAGCCGGCCGGCCATCTATAGTGCCGGTCGGCCAAACATTTGGCCGGTGGCTACAAGAAACAGCCGGTGGCCTCAAGCCCTGGCCGGTGATGGGTGGGGATGGTCTACGAGCCCTACCCTGCCTCTCAAAGGCAAAACACAACTGTTTGGTACAAAACCAGACACAAAACAGTCGAGTCGAGCGATCCTGAGGTAAGGTGCGTAGCCAAGCCCTCCGGAACTCAAGACGAACACAAACATGGATGATCACCGAGTGTTCAAGCGGTGACGTCCAAGTCTTGAGGACGGTCAAAAATGGGGTGTCTACACATGCATAGACTCCAACAGAAGTGCAAGATGATGCTGCTGCTGCTGCTGCAACCAATGCCATGGACATGGATAGCGGGATGGGACCTCTCAGTGCAGGCACACCACCACAGCTGGGCCATGACACTGTTGGGGAGAACGTGGTTGATAGTAGCCTATTTGAGGATGCTCCTCCCCAGTCAGCTGTGGACGGATCAGCCAATCCAAAACGGCGTAAGCGGGCAACACCTGGTACTGTTGCTAGTAGCATGGACAATCTCGTGGAAGTAGTGAGCAAACAAAGTAGGGAGCTGAAAATCACGTAATACGTTGTCACGGGTAAATGTGACAACACAGTGGGGGACTGTCTTGCACGGCTTATGAGCACGCCTGGATTAGAGCCCGGCGGTAAGTTGTTCTCATTCGCATGCGGCATAATGGATTCACCCGATAATCGGGACATCATCATGGCCCTCCCCCAGAATTACATTGTCAACTGGTTGACAGAGAAGCGTGCCTGCACGCCGGGCAATGTTGGCAGGGATCGTGAAGGGGGGATACGGCTGTTCGGGAGTGGTGGTGCTGTTGAATTGGACTAGGCCTTTGTGGTTGGATTATCATTTTACTATTTGCTTATCATGAGATTGTAGTATATTATGTGTGTTTGTATTGTTTGTTTGTTTGTTTTTTTTGTTTGGGATGGTGAAGTCTCGAGATAGTTCGCATTTCTTTTATTTTGGTGTGGACGTGTATGTATGCTTCTGCAGGACTTTGCAGGCTTATTTTGGTTTGTTGTGTTATTATTTTGGTGTGGACGTGTATGTATGATTCTGTAGGACTTTGCAACTGATATGCGAGTATACACGCCGCAAGGTGGCATTATTTTGGTGTCACATGCTTGTTATGTTATGTACAACTTTTGTCCAGGGAATGTACATGCAACTCTTTGCAGGCTTTTTTTGGTTTGTTGTGTTATTATTTATTTTATTTGCTCCTTGTCACATGCAGATGATGAGTTATGGGATAGACATTAGTTTGCTGGGAAAAATTGTTTGGAAACATTTGATTAGTGTATTTGGATTGAATTTGATAAATCTATTTTATAATTGACAAAACAAAAATTGGTCTTACAAAAGCAAATAGTAATTTGCTACAAAATTAAAAAGTTACATTTGTACTCCCCAGGAAGGTTAAACCAACATTGAAAATGGTGGGTTTTTTTGAACTATGTTGAAATTAATTTTTGTGACAAAAAAAAAAAAAAAAAAAAAAAAACAAATAAGATGCAAAGTAGTTACATTTCTTTAATTGACTTATTTATTCTTTATTTATTTGATTTATTGTGTACACTTATTTATTCAAATTATTTAATATAGGCAGAAAAGTACTTACATTTCAATAAATAAAAAAATTGACTTATTTATTGGGTGCTTTTTATTTATTTAATGCAAAAAAAAAAAAGGATGCAAAATAGTTACATTTCTTGAATTGACTTATTTATTCTTTATTAATTTTATTTATTGTGTACACTTATTTATTCAAATTATTTAATATAGGCAGAAAAGTACTTACATTTCAATAAATAAAAAAAATATTTGTTTATTGGGTGCTTTTTATTTATTTAATGCAAAAACATTTTACTAATTTCATTATCTTATTTATTTACATTTCTTTATGTACATTATTTTATTTCAAAACAATTCACATCAAATATTGAAAAAGTGGATGTGGCATACGTCAATAAGAAGCACATGAAAGTTAGATGCTTACATGCAAGCATGCAAACTACAAATTGTAGAAACCTGCAAATGTAGTAGCATTCACATGGTTTTGTTTGGTGTACTAGGCTTTGGACAATCACATGCCCACAGTAACACACGTTGATAGTAATTGATATGCTTCTGCAGGAGTGTTATATATCATGGAGTTGTGCAACTCATTTCGGCAATTAAGCACTACAGTTGGTAGTTCTTATTTCATATAATTTGCAACGTCTATGGATGCACAAGAGGGTACTAGCTCAGGAGTCGTACGCAATGGCCAAATAAATGCTTGGATACGAGAGACGATCGGAGAAATGGAGTCGACGACATCAATGATTTGGGTGGAAATTGCTCGCGTTGCCAACGAGTACGCGTATGTTGACAGGACTCCGTTTCACACATTTGCATTGACTGGTAGCATGTGGATGCAGGAGATGCTTCGAGGAAGGAATGAAGCATTTCAGCGAAATATTCGGATGTCACAGGATGTGTTCTTGATGTTGTGCAAGACATTAGTTGAGGATTGCGGCCTCCCAGTACCATAGCGTCCCCATGGTATAGACGTAGTTGAGATTGTCGGCATGTTCATTTTCGTGTTACGGGGTTTCACTAGTTGGGACATAGAAGACCGTTTTCAACACTCGGGGGAAACAATCTGGCGTCACGTAATGCGAGTTCTTAAAGCGACGAAGTTGTTCCGAGAGCACACTGCCAACTGACAAGGTCACAACACAGTAGACATCCGTACTTGGAGTCCCGACGAAAATATTTCCCATTCAAAGTGAGGGTATTTATTTTTGGCACATTTTAATTATGAATAGTAGCCACTTTTGGAATATACTCACAAACTTTTTTTGGGTAGTAGCATTTCTCATTCGCATGATGCTGTGTGATTCTGCAGGACTGTATTGGCGCGCTTGACGACACACATGTGGAGGCACATCTCCTGCCTCAGGAGGCACCGCCATATTTTGGCCGTAAAGGATAGTACACGCAAAACATACTCGCAGTGTGTGGTTTTGATTTGTGTTTTACTTTTATATCTTGCGGATAGGAGGGAAGTATGCATGACAGTAGAGTTTTTAACGAAGAAACACAGGACCCAGCCAAACAATTCCCTATGCCAGAGGAAGGTAGGATGAACGACACATCTTTTTTTGTTTGTATTAGTTGTGTGCATTTAATATTTGTAATCGACCACCGTACTAATGCGAAATTATTTATTTACAACCAGGAAAATATTACCTTGTTAATGCGGGATACAAGAACCAAAAAGGGTTTTGGCGCCATTTAAAGGATGCCACTACCACCAGGAGGTGTTTCGCGCAACAGGACGGCCAAAAAATGCAAACGAAATTTTCAAACACGGTGCACTCCTCCTTACGGAGTGCAATTGAGCGTACGTTCGGCATATGGAAAGCGCAATGGGGATTCCTACGTAACATGCCGTGATATGATTTCGGGAAAGTGCAGGTGCCATTGGTTGGTGCTTCAATGGCAATACATAATTTTATACGCCGCAACTCGAGCGACGATGAAGCATTCAACAAGGTTGTGAATGCAGAGAATTTTACATTCAACGACATGCCAAATATTGACGGTCTTGGTGACGATGATGATGGTGAACTAGAGAGCAACGATGACGTACATATGAACGAAGTGAGGAAATCAATACGGAATGAATTAGTGCAACATTGGCGTCAACTTGGGTTGTAAATCCTATTCAGTCTGTACGAGGTGATGGCAAACGAAATGAATGTGTGAAACTGTTGTAAGTGTCAAAAAAAATGTACGGTTCTGTTGGTAAGTTGCAGGTTCTGAAGGGCGTTTACCAAATTGTAATGTGGAAATTAATTAATGTAAGAGCACAATTTGTTGGGAAAAATTAGAAAATAAATATGCCTAAAAAAAATTAAAATAAAATAATTAACAAAACTGTCATAATAATTTTAAAAAATTTGCTATGGTATTTTGGTCTTTTGCAATAATTGTTTGGATAATTTGGTAATTATTTGTATAAAAAAAATAATATATTTACTAATAAACTTGAAATAATAAAAATAATAAATTCGTAAAAAAGAGAATAATAAATTTGTAATAATAAAAAGTATTTGGTCAAATATGGAAATTGTAGTACTAATAAAAAAAATTAAGTAAAATATTAACAAAACTGTCATAATAATTTTAAAAATTTGCTACGGGTATTTTGGTCTTTTTGCAATAATTGTTTGGATAATTTGGTAATTGTTTGTATAAAAATAATAATACATTTATTAATAAACTTGTAATAATAAAAAAAATAAATTCATAAAAAAGGGAATAATAAATTTGTAATAATAAAAAGTATTTGGTAAAATTTGGAAATTGTAGTAGTAATAAAAAAAAAAAAAAAATTTTGTCGGAACATCTGGTGGCTGTTACATGTGAAAACAGTGTTGACGTACACAAGGGTGTAACAGCGCCCGCGTGGGACCTCGGCTACAGTTCGGACTCTCGACTTTGTTGTCGGTTCTAAATCTGAACCAAATAGTCCAACTCTGACAAATCGTTTTGAGAAAACAGATTTTTGGAAAAGTAGTGCCAAACATGGACTGCTTTGCCAGATTACAGAGTCGCCACCTAAATATTTTAAAATAGGGAATTTTGGAAACCCTAACTCGGTGCCGAAGGCCACGTGTCCGTCATCACCAAAGTGACTTGGCTCGGAGCTTGGGTACGATCGGGGAAGGTCAGCTATGAGCACCCCTTTCGCCCGGTCCGAAGACCGGCCTCTACTAACCGTGATATCCTTTTTTGAAAACATTACATGCTCTTATTCCAATTATTAGCCTAGAATTACTATGTTATGCGCACAGCAGACAAGTATAGACTAGATTGCCTAATTTGGAAATAACATTGCATATCCGTTTTGTCTCGAAAAACGTGTTGGTTTTTGTGCTACTCGCAAGTAGGCTAAAATTCGGATCTCAACGAGTTGTTCCAACTCAGGCAATCTAACCTCCACCCACAGGCATTCAAGCAGTTTATCACACACAAGCATTTAGCCGCATGGCAATCCTATTGTCATGGCAAACATTCACACACGTGTGATTATGCTAAAACAAAAACACTTACATTGTACTCCGTGCCAAAAACAATAACCCGGTTAGCAAACATGCATGACCTAGTTCATGTTAAGTGATTAATGCAACACAGGCATAAACGCATTCTAGAGAAGGCTCGGCTAACCCTAAGCATGGCATGTGAAATGCAACAACTATCACGTATTCAATTTGGAATTGAAAATACGATGCAGTTTGTATGATGTGCCGAGCCCGATGCATGTAAACAAATGCATGAATGCACACATGCATTGCACAAGGTATGCTAATTTAAATGTGCCCTAATCTACCATCGAAAGCGGGTAAATAAAAGGGATAGAAAGAAATGGGGATTGGAAGACATACACCCACTCACGCACACTTATTACATTTTTGCCCTCGCTCGGAGGGACCAAAATAATAATACAAATAATTAACTACGCAAGCTAATTAATTATTACAAACTCACTAAATTAATTAGACAAATAATTAATCTAATTAAAACAGTAAATGCCTCGGGAGGAGGGCCCAAATGCAGCGCGCTCGGAATTGGCTCGGAATCGCACTGTCATGCAAGTGTGCCTCTGTTTTCCCTGCTATCCTCCTCAGAAAATTACCAAAATCCCAGGAGTGCCTCTCAGGGCACTGGGGAGTACCACCGGCTGGGGCAGAGTACCACCGGCTGAAGGGGGAGGCCACCGGCACTGAGTGAAGCCATCGGCTGCCAATTCACTGCCGGTCGGCACTAAACAGTGCCGGTCGGCACAAAATGCCTGCAAAACCTGCAACTCACAGCAGCAGAGGGCAACAAAATGCATGGCAATGCAATTCAAGGCATGTATGCACCAAACACACTCCTTATCATACTTTTGACTCAAAGGGGGATGTGCCTCGGTTCTCGGACCACCAATCACGCATTTCCATGCATGATGGCCCAAAGAATCGAGAGTGCAATTTCAATTTCAAATGCATGCAATGCAATCAAGCAAACAAGGGTGCCAAACCTCTATCATACTTCACTTCAAGAGGCCTAACATGCATGCGAACGTGATGCAACCCTAAGCATGTTATCTATCATGCAAAGTGAACAATGTGATGCACTTATGCAAGGCATTCAAGCAAACATGCAAACCAACGGGGAATGGACTTATACATGAATTAGGCAACTCTAAAAGGCCTAAAATCAGTGGCCAAAATGCTAAATTATGAGGGCCAAACACACATGCACACATACACATGTTAAGGTACCAACACTTAAGCATAACAAACATTCAAGCACACTTGAAGTGAGTTAAACATGGACAATTGACATGCATATAAAGCTCTGAAAATCATTCAAAATATGATGCCAAATCATGCAACAAAGCAAGCCAAAGCATGCAACAAATGGTCCAAGTCTTGAAACAAGCCATTAAGGCTTAAACTAAGGCCAAGTCTACCAAGCCTCACAAAGCTAAAGGGACTCAAAACAGGTCACAAGCAGACCTAAATAAAGCCTAAGGAGCATCTAGATGGCATCTAAGGGGCTCAAGCACAAAGGCATACAACATGACCAAAACATGGAGCATTCAACACATGCTTTTAAAGCATTAAAGAAGCAACTAAGGCATGCATACAAGTACACTAAAAGGTCTGAAATACCATGTTAGATGATTCCAAACCATCAAAAAGGAAGCAAGCAAGGCATGCTACACACTCACACTCCTAAGGCCAACAAGCCAAATGCAAAGGAGCTATGTAATGCATGATAAGATCGACCCAAATGGCTATGGACAGAGCTAAATCATGGCAAAATAAGCATACAAGCTTCACAAATGCAAGCTTAAAACATGCTCGAAGCTAAGGCATACAACCTAGGCATGTAAGGCATAAAAAGGGATTACAAGGCAACTATACTAAGCATGCATAGGAGACCAAAACCAACTTGAAATCATGTTATAACATGGCAATATAAGCATGGAAAACAAGTCAAACATGCTCAACACACACTCAAGCATGAAGCTACATAAGGAAGCAAAACTTGCCCTTTCCAAGGACATCAAGGAGAGGGGGTGGCCCTCCCCTTTCTAGGACTTTAAGGCACCATCTCCACCACTGAAATCCCTCAAGATTTCAGTGGTGGAAAGGTCCAAGCACACAAGTCCCGGATCTCTCCAAAATAGCACAAAAATGAGCCCTTTTCAAGGCCTAAGGGTGGTCAAACTTGCTCAAACCACAAAACACTCTTAATATACAATGAAGAGGCTAAAAAAACAGAACTTTTTTGTGTTATAGACCAAACACAAAAACTGTTTTAAAGCAAGCAAAAATAGAGTGCAAAAATGGGGTAAATAAAGTAAGTTTCTTACCCTTGAAGCTTTTCTTCACAAAGGTTGGAGTAGTTGGTCCCTTGAGCTCCAAACCAGTCAAGAACACTAAAAAAACAGCCCCTAGAACCTCAGTTGCAAGGAGAAGGTGAGACACTAGGTGCTTGTGTGCTTTTGTGTGAACTAAGGCACCTAGTGTACTAAATAAGCAAGAAAGGAGAGAGATAAGATAGATATATGATCTAACCTAAAACCAGAGCTTGCTCTCTCTCTAAAATGGCTGAAACCTCTCAAGAAATCCCAACCTTAAGCCAAGAGGAAGAGCCTTCCTCTTATAGAACTTGTAAGACTTACAAGCTAAGCAACTAAGGGCTCATCTCTCCATACACGTGTATGGATGGGAAGCAAATTGCACACAGCTGTCTGAAAATATCTCAGAAAGCAAGTGCACAGTAGTCGGCAGGGCAAAATGGTCATTTTGCCAAAAAGAGTGCCGACCGCACAAAATAGTGCCGACCGGCACAATATAGTGCCGGTGGAAACTACAGCCAGCCGGTGGCCTCTAGCCACAGCCGGTGGTGTGTGGGGATGCCTCACAAAGCATTCCCTGCCCTCCCAAGGCAAAACACAAGTGTTTGGTGCAAAACCAGACACAAAACGATCGAGTTCGGAGGTCCTGAGGCAAGGCGCGCGAGCCGAGAACTCCGGGAACCCCAAACGAACACAAACATGGATAATCACTGAGTGTTCAAGCGGTGACGTCCAAGTCTTGAGGACGGTCAAAAATGGGGTGTCTACAAAGGGCAGCATCGTAATTTTCAGTAAAAGGTAAGGGTATTTTCGTCATTTTGCATTGATTTGACACTTTTAAAAAATATTAAACCAAAAATAAAAAAAGTCAGCTTTTTACCAACTTCCCAAATCACCTCCAAAAAAGTCAAAAAGCTTGGTAAAAAGCCAAAAGCCAGCTTTTTACCAACTTCTCAAAACACCCCTACTATGTAAGTTACACCCCACAATTACTATTATCATTACAACAATCGCAACTGTTATTTGAAACTGTTAGTAGATATTTTAATATTATAATGTGTTATAGATTATATTATGTGATTGGGCTCCAATAACTTGTTAATCCTTTCTTTTCCTCCAAGGAAACTTGCCCACCAAGTTTCCAAGACAAGTCTTCCAAGTCTTCTTCTCAAGTCTTCCAAGGAAATTGCTCACCAATTTCCTTTCCTATTCTTATCCACTAAGTGTCTTTTCCTCCAAGCCACTTGTCTAACAAGCTTCATCTTCTATAAATTGATCTAACTTCTTATCTTGGAGGTGAGAAGAAGTTTTGGTTGCTTTATTATGTTTTGTGTGAGATTATCAGGCAAATAAAAAAGGGTGTATGTGAAAAAGTTTTGGGTTCAACCAATTGTGCAGTATTGGTGAACCATACGACTTAGTCAGGCTGTTGTATCCTGGGGGGGACAAGTCAAGGTTTTTCTGCTGCACCGATGTGAGGCTTTGACTAACCGTAGAGGGGTTGAATCTTCTTAAAGAGAGTGAATTTCTCGCGCATCAGCCCGTACAATAGTTATTGTAATTTTTATTATTTGCATTTTCTGGTGTTTTATTTGTAATTATCACCAACAATTTTAAGGAGATTCAAACAGTAAAATCCATGGAGCCAGTATTGAAGAAGCCTAACGAGAATACCGGTGATCTCAACAAGCCCTTTCGATTCAAGGGAGCCCATTTCAAGAGATGGAAAGGCAAGGTGTTTTTCTACCTCAGTTTCCTCAAGATGGCCTATATTTTGACCGAGAAAAATCCGAACAAAGTCTCCACTGAAGAGATGACCAACGAGGAGTATGCCGCTCATCTTGAAAAAATTGAGAAATACAACACAGATGAGTATAAATGTCGGTATTATCTTTTGAATTGTCTTTCAGATCAATTTTATGATTATTATGATACTACTTACACCACTGCCAAGGAAATTTGGAAAGCCTTGCAGAATAAATATGACACTGAAGAGGCATGCGCTAAAAAATATGCTGTAAGCTGTTTTTTCCGTTATCAAATGATAGATGGAAAATCAATGGTGGAGCAAGTTCAAGTTTTTCAGATGGTAGTGGCTGAAGTTAGATTCGAAGGCATCAAAATTAGAGACAATCTTGTTGTAGAAGGTATTGTTGATAAACTTCCATCATCTTGGAGGGAGTTCCAGAAGTCAATGCGTCACAAGCAAAAAGAGACGTCCTTGGAGACTCTAATCACACGGATTCGGGTGGAGGAGGAAGCATGAGGACAAGATGCGCTTATGACACAAGAGCATTCCACTGCAAAGGTAAATTTAACTTCTGGAAATATTTTACCTAAAGGTCAATTTCATAAATATAGTCACTTGAAGCCAGTTAAGAAAATCTGGAAAAATACTGGAAGGCCACAAAATAAAAATTACCCGAGGCAAAAGAAATGGAACCAAGAACCCCCTTCACAAGATCTGACAAACATGACATGTTTTGTGTGTGGCAAAAGGGCATATTGCTCAAACTTGCAAATTTCGGAAACAACAGTCTCGACCACAAGCTAATGTTACCGAGGAACCATTTGTGGCTATGATTACAGATATTTTTATGGTTCAATCTGTGGAAGGGTGGTGGGCAGACTCTGGTGCCAATAGGCATGTCTGCTATAATAAAGATTGGTTCAAAGATTTCACTCCTTTTAATGAGGAAAGGACTGTTATGCTTGGTGATTCTAGTTTAACCAAGGTGCTCGGGTGTGGGGATGTTGAGCTGAATTTTACCTCTGGACGTGTGCTTGTTTTAAAAGATGTGTTGTACACACCGTCCATGAGGAAAAATTTGATGTCGAGTTATTTGTTCAACAAAGTTGGTTTCAAGCAGACTATTGAATCTAACCAATATGCAATCACTAAAAAGGGCATATTTGTGGGGAAACGGTATGCCTGTGATGGAATGTTTAAATTAAATGTTGAGAATAAGAAAGCACATGTTTCTGTTTACATGATGTCTTCTATGAATTTTTGGCATGCTTGTTTGTGTCATATTAATAGCCGATATGTGGGAGTTATGAGTAGTTTAGAATTAATTCCCAGACTAACAAATAAGTTTGAGAAATGTGAAATTTGCAGTCAAGCAAAAATAACTAAAAGGCCTCATAAAAGTGTGGTGAGAAATACTGAATTGTTAGAATTAATTCACGCTGATTTATGTGAATTTGAAGGAATTTTAACACGTGGTGGAAATAGATATTTTATCACTTTTATTAATGATTTTTCAAAATACACTTATGTATACTTGTTGAAAAATAAAAGTGATGCTTTTGAAAAATTTAAAGAATTCTTTCTTGAAGTTGAAAATCAATTCGGTAAAAAGATTAAAAGATATAGATGTGATAGAGGCCGGGAGTATGAATCTTTTGGATTCAACTCGTTTGCTCAATCTTTGGGAATAATCCATGAAACTACTCCATCATATTCACCTGCATCTAATGGTGTAGCAGAAAGGAAAAATAGAACTTTAACGGATTTAACAAATGCTATGCTAATTGAAGCAGGTGCTCCTTCAAATTTGTGGGGAGAAGTAATTTTAGCTGTATGTTATGTTATGAATAGAGTGCCACATAAAAAAACAAAAGTTACACCTTTTGAGTTGTGGAAAGGGCATAAGCCAAATTTGAGATATTTGAGGGTTTGGGGTTGTCTAGCTTTTGTTAGACTTGTGGACCTAAAAGACCTAAATTAGGTGTGAAAGCTGCCACTTGTGCTTTTCTTGGATATGCAACAAATAGTACAGCCTATAGATTTTTTGATATGAAAAACAAAATAATTTTTGAATCAGGTGATGCAATTTTTCATGAAGAAAAATTTCTTTTTAAATTTAAAAATAGTGGGGGTCAAAATTAACAAGAAAATATTTTATCTAAAACCGGTTCCTCTATTTCTCTTTTACAAAACCAAGATATTGTAATTTTTGAACCTAGAAGGAGTAAAAGAGCCAGATTAGAAAAAGATTTTAGCCCTAATTATCATGTTGTAATGTAGAGGAAACTCTATTAACTTTACAAGAAGCTTTGACATCTCTTGACTCTGTTTTTTGGAACGAGGCTGTAAATGATGAGATGGAATCATTATTATCCAATAAAACTTGGGCATTAGTAGATTTACCACCAGGTTGTAAAACTATTGGCTATAAATGGGTTTTGAGAAAAAAAATTTAAACCGGATGGAACTATTGATAAATATAAAGCAAGGCTTGTTGCAAAAGATTTTAAACAACAAGCAGATATTGAATTTTTTAATACATTTTCTCCGGTTACTAGAGTTACATCCATTAGATTATTAATTGCAGTGGCTGCAATTCATGATCTAAAAATTCATCAAATGGATGTTAAAATAGCCTTTCTAAATAGAGACCTGGGTGAAGAAATCTATATGGATCAACCTGAGGGTTTTGTAGAACCCGGTCAAGAAAGCAAAGTGTGCAAGTTAGTTAAATCCTTATATGGCTTAAAACAGACCCCTAAACAGTGGCATGAGAAATTTGATTCCTGCATGATTGAGAATGGCTATAAAACAAATGAATGTGATAAATGCATCTACTATAAATCTGAAAAAATTCACATGTAATTATTAGTCTCTATGTGGATGATTTACTTATATTTGGCTCTAATTTGCATATCATCGTGGAAACTAAAAATATGCTAAGTAGCCATTTTGATATGAAAGATCTCGGTGAGGCTAATTATATTTTAGGAATGAAAATTATCAAAACTTGTGATGGTATTTCTTGATCAGTCGCATTATGTTGAGAAAATTTTGAAAAAATATAATTTTTATAAGTGTAAGCATGTTCTTACTCCTTTTGATCCTCATGTATGTTTATTTCCTATTGAAAATGATGAGGATGTAATTAATCAAAAAGAATATGCTATATGATTGGTAGCTTGCGTTATGCAACTGACTATACTAGACCTGACATTGCCTATGCAGTTGGAGTACTTAGCAGGTTTACTAGCAAGCCTGGCAATGATCACTAGCTAGCCATTGAGCATATTATGAAATATTTATCTGGTACTATAAAATATGGCTCGTTTTATAATAAGTATCCTGCAGTACTTAAAGGTTACAGTGATGTCGATTGGAATACCTTGTCAGGTGATTCATTATCAACCACTGGTTACTTATTTACATTGGGAGGTGGTGCTGTAAGTTGGAAATCGAAAAAACAAACCATTATTGCTAATTCAACAATAGAGGCTGAGCTTATTGCTTTAGCTATAGCCAGTGAAGAAGCAAATTGGTTAAGAGATTTGTTAAATGAAATCTCTTTGTGGAACAACCGATTCCACCTATATTGATTCATTGTGATAGCACCGTAGCAATTGGTCAAGTTAATAACCGTTATTATAACGGTAAATCCAGACCTATCAGAAGAAAACACAGTACTGTGAGATCTTATATGAATAATGGCATCATAAATGTGGATTATATTAAATCTGGCGATAATCTTGCAGATCCATTAACTAAGGCCTTAGCAAGAGATAGAGTCTATAATACATCAAGGGGGATGGGGTTGAAACCCATTGAATATAGCAGGAGCCATGTATGAGGATACTCAACCTAGGGACCAAAGATCCTGTAACTGGGTTCAATGAGAAAAACGATTATATGATGGCCGTGAGAAATGCACTAAATTACTTTTTACCCATCCCTGTGATGTAAGTGCATTTATCCTGTAACGTTGTAGAGGTTGAGTTATTAAAAAACTCTTAATGAATTTCTGTAGCTCTTATTGAGTAGGGTGTCATAGTTACAGGAGCACCCTTGACAGAATTCACCTATGTGAGTGTGGTAGTGGGGCCGCTACCTATGAGATTTGGGCTAATTCTCAAACACACTCATGAATCCTGGGATCGCACAAGGCCGTAATGTGATGGCTCTTAAAGCTTATGTGAACACCTGGAATATTATGTGTGTGGAATAATTATTTATTTCCCTTAAGTAGTCATAGTTCAATGCTGAGCATACTATTGGCTCTAGAGTAGATATTACTGTTTCACTAATGGAGGTTCAATGCAGAGCACACCTACCATGATGCATAATATCCTTATTTGCCTAATAATCTCAATTTTTGTTACCTATAATATTAAAATAGGTGGGGGAATGTTAGCAGATATTTTAATATTATAATGCGTTATAAATTATGGGTTGGTTTGGGAAGTGGGTTGGTTTTTTGACTTTTTGACTTTTTTGGCTATTTTAACCTGGGCTAAAAAGTCTGGTTTGGGAAGGGCTTTGTTGGCTTTGTTGGCTTTTTTTGTGAGAGAAGAGTGTAATGATTATGGGTTGAATGTGATGTTTTGTTTTTTATGGCTAAAATAGCCTATTTTGTCTTTTGTGGCTAAAATAGCCAAATTAGCTCTTTCCAAACGGACCCATATTATGTGATTGGGCTCCAAATAACTTGTTAATCCTTTCTTTTCCTCCAAGGAAACTTGCCCACCAAGTTTCCAAGACAAGTCTTCCTAAATAAGTCTTCAAAGTCTTTCAAGTCTTTTTCTCAAGTCTTCCAAGGAAATTGCTCACCAATTTCCTTTCCTATTCTTATCCACTAAGTGTCTTCTTCTCCAAGCCACTTGCCTAACAAGCTTCATTTTCTATAAATTGATCTAACTTCTTATCTTGGAGGTGAAAAGAAGTTTTGGTTGCTTTATTATGTTTTGTGTGAGATTATCAGGCAAATAAAAAAGAGTATATGTGAAAAAGTTTTGGGTTCAACCAATTGTGCAGTATTAGTGAACCATACGACTTAGTCGAGCTGTTGTATACTGGGGGGGACAAGTCAAGGTTTTTCTACTGCACCGGTGTGAGGCTTTGCCTAACCGCAGAGGGCTTGAATCTCCTTAAAGAGAGCGAATTTCCCGCGCCTTAGCCCGTACAATAGTTATTGTAATTTTTATTATTTGCATTTTCTGGTGTTTTATTTGTAATTATCACCAACATAAACATTGGTTGTAACTAAAACAAATCTTTTCAAAAATAGAAATAATGTTAATTCAAAAGTCTAAATGTTAGAATATGGGGTAAATAACATACGTGGGCGCCATTATAGAGGTAATGGGTAATGTTCGACACTTCATGTCCAATCAAACTACTAACTTGGAAGTTCTTTCGAGTTTGTTAATCTGACCTCATTAGCTTGTTCTGGCTTGTATAATAACAAGGGGCTTAGTTGCTAGCCTCTTTTTCCTTACATCTTATTAGCAAAAATTTAGTTTAACCTAATCGACAGTAATTGACCGACAGATTTCAACTAATTTTAATAAACACAAAAGATCAGATTTTGTGATTGAATTCTATGCCTTAAACAGATTAAAGACTTCCTTGGAGATAATTAAGTAAAGAAGGATTTAAACAGAAAAGAATGTGTATTTATTCAATTAAACTGTCATTGACTATAAGTTACAAGAACTTAAATAAGAACAAAGAACTGAAAATATATCAATTGACGGAAAGAAGAGAAGCGGGGGTTGGAAAAAGCTATTTCTAATATACTAATAAAATGGCTAATTTAGAGCTACTCCTAAATAATTCTTCGCGAGTGTGATTGATGGTTGTTAATGATTGATTCATTGCTCTTTGTATCTCTATTGGCCTATTTATAGGCTTAGCTATATGAGAGAAATAGATAATCTAAGCCCACGATTTCCTCAAAAAGTCCATGATTTGCTGAACATTATCCATATCCTACGTTTGATAGTAATCACTTTGCAAATTTGGTACTTGATTTGATCTTGCCTCATTGATCTCAACAACTAACTTTCAAATTGTTGCAATGGCTAACTTTCCTGTCTTCCATTGAACATGCCATCATACTATATTCTTAACACATATGTCACGCCACGTTAGTATGTCTGTTGACAGAAATAATAACAATAAAAACAAATGTGATAAATGTTATTCTTTAAAAATAGTTGTGATTCCAATCGATAGATCTGAATCAAACTTGACCATAATTAATAGGGCACAACCGATAAAAAAATAAAATATGGTGCGAACACATCCTCATGAATTTCTAATAATACTTCAACTCTTCGAGAAATTATTAATATACAAGACATTTTGGGTTATAGATTGTACCACTTTAAAGAACTTGAATTCGTGATCTCTATAATATACCTTTAGTTAGGTAATTTTGATTTTGATCCTCGTATTTCAAAGTGCAATACTTACACCTCTTCTAGTATGGATCAAGGTGAAATTACTAGTTTTTTTTTGGGTTAAAAAATAATGGCTACACAATAAAATCTATTTTTAATTTTCTTAAAACTATTTTCTACCCAATCTAAAATATCAACGTGGTGTTTATATTATTCTAGGCTTCTGTTGTTTCTTTCTTTTTACTATTTATTTTAGTTGGACACTTTCGTTTGATGAGAAATATATATTTTTCTTTCATTTGACTTTTTCATTTCAATTTTTAATAAACTTATTTTCTCAAAAAGTTAAAATGTTAAAATTGTGTTTATTTGTTTTTGGTCATTTTTTTTTTTTGGGTTCATTCTTTGCCTTTTATTTTATGGAAATTGCTCTCTTGTTCATGTTAAAGGTGTATGGAAATTTATGGGGGAAAAAAAATGTATAGAAATATAATTAAGTATTTGAATTTTTATGAAGAATTCATTGAAATTGTAATTATTTTGACATTATCTTCATCTTAATAACAGATTGTCATTAACATGACTCTTCTTTTTTTTAAATGTTTAATTTTGGTGAGAAAATAATTATATCCAAAACAATTTAATTTTTCACGTACAATCTTCTCACTTTAATTAGTGTAACTAGTGGTATAAATGTCGCATTAAAAATATAAAAATTCTCTCCCTCAAAGGCAAAATTATCATAGACTATAATTTCTTCAATATTATTTGTGATTGAGATGAAAGAGGGTAAAAGAATGTGAGACAAGGCATATTTTTTTTGTGATGATAGGAGTGAACTATCATGGATGATGATGAGCTCATTATTTCCACAACATAAGCTTTCTCTATGATTGCCCCTCTCCTCAACCTCTTTTGCCATCCTAATCTCATTACCCTAGCTTGTCCCATTGTGTAGTAGTGTGTCTATGAGCAGCCATTAATTGCAGTTGTATCCTAGAACAAAACAACTTCAATAATTGCACCAAGTATATTGTGAACTGTGCACACTGGGGAATTATTGACAATTCCCCTTACAAAGAATAGCAAACCTCATTCACATGTTTTTTGTCTTTTGAACTGTGTTACAAACGAATGAGGAATCAAAATAGCAAAATGCCAATAAGCCATTCTGCTGAAAACCATGCATACACAGGTGCAGTGTAAATATTGGGCCACTTTCAAATCCATCACGTGAACTGAACTTATTTATTAGAAAGTCTTATGTTAATTTTTAGTGATAGATTTATTATTGTGAAATATTCTTTTATAAAAAAATAAGTTAATTATTTATACTTTTAGTCTTATATTTTAATACAAACTAACCCAAATAAATAAAAAATTAAAAATAAAACTAAAATATATATTTCAATCATTTATCACTTTAAGAAATTTATCAGTATCATTAGTAATCTCAAATTATCATTCCACAAAACACATTAAAAAAGTTCCTTAACTTTTTTTTTATTATCGAGGGACAAATATATTTTAAAAAAATACTTAAATTTCAAGAAAGTAAGTAATGAGTGATCAATAATGATTGTTAAATAAAGAGCGATCAAAAAAACTACCTATCCCATCAAACTCCCTTTCTAATAGCCGTTGAAAGAAAAAAATTATTTGATGGTCTGAAAGCACATCTATGTGATGCTCCAATATGTGTTTTATTGGTTAAAACAATAAGACTCGGTACTTTTTATTTAGATTTTACGAGGCAACATAACAAATGTTATGTATTAAATAGTGTGTATCATTGTTTTAAGACCACCAAATAATTTCTTCTTTACAAGGGCTAAATGCCAACCAGCTTATGGCCCACGGGTAAGACTGTTTGTTAGCTCAAATGCTCCTCTTTGTGCAAATTATTGAGTTGTTTTTATTTTTTTTTTAAAGAATTTATTTGGATGCTTGATATAACTTTTGCATATAATTTAGAAGATAAAAATAATTTAAACAAGTTTAAAAAAATGACCATTTTAAAGTTCGAGGAGCTACCTTTAATCTTCACCTTTTCAATATCAACTTTCTAACATGAGAAAAGTTACACCAAATACGCCTATGTAATGTCATAGTCCAACAACATAGATATTGGAGAAATTGTGTTTTTAGCTAGAATAATTCAAAATAGGGTAAATTACACTTACCTCTCTTGAGGTTTCTGACAAATAAAGGAACCTCCCTTTTAGTTTTAATAATTACAGAAATCTTCCTACTTTAACTGACAATATCAAGATTCCCCCAATCTGTCAAATTTGCCCAAATGATATTACTTGCCTATACAAAATCACCATATTACCCTTTCATTTGAGCATGAAAAGATGAAAATGCCCTTCCCTCTCTTCACTTTATTTAACTTTATTTTGTGTGCTCACCTTCGCCTCTCTCTCTTTACTAATCACTCCTCCCCCTCCCTTTATTTACTAATCGACACCCTTGATGTGCTATTGAGCACTTTGGTCAAACACTTGGTGAGCGAAACTGATTTCGACCGTGTTCAAGAAAATCGGGATTTCTTACACCACAACAAAGATGAAAGTTTCAATTTCTACACATGGAACAAGAATACAACTCAATTATCAAATGGGTTAGCAGAATAAAAGAAAGGGAATGGAAAACATGGATAAATAATAATTCTTAAACATTTCGAATAATGTTTTTCGAATTAGATGTACAAAGGAACAAAGGATGAAACCTATCTATAAATCAAATTTCACCATATTTTTGCATAAACATGATCAGTGAGTGATATAAGTAAGCACGAGAGCAACAATCTTGCATAAGCAAGCATTTTGATGCAAGTACCACTAAACCCAAATCCTTTCCAAATCAGCCACCAACCAACCCACTGTTATACCAAAAATTTCTTTAACACAATACACTACAACATATAAGAGTTTTAGAGATCAAATATTTTGGTCTCTAAAAGTAAAAATTGTTGCAAAAGACATTTAGGGACTAATTTCTATCGTCATAATGATAGCCGCTAAAAAGTCGTCTTGAAAAGTTAAAAATAAGGCTTTTACTGACAAAATTTTGAAAATGTCACTAATAAATAGACTTTTAGGGACAAAATAATTTGGTTACAAAATGATTTATTTTTTGAGACAAAAAATTTGGTCCCAAAAGGATAATAATTCATCACTAATGTCTAATTTTTGTTGCTAAAAGTATAATGACGACACTTTTCGCAACAAAATTTTTTGTAGTGATAACTAATTTATCTCTTTATGTATAAATAAACACATAGATGCATATGTTATAAACACACCCAAATGTATATAAGCACATACAAACACTTTTACCAAAAAAAAAAAACAAAAAAACAAAACGCATACTAACGCAATTCCACCAACCAATTGAAATACAAAATTAAAACTAAACAACTCAGAGCAATTGTAAAACCCACCAATGCATTGTAGAAACTTGAGGTAGATCGTGTTGCGATGGCCGTGGATGAGATGTTATGGGTTGGAATGACTATATCTCTTGTGAGATTGGAAGAAGATAGTGGTTGAATAATGGTTCTAGTGGCAGCCGGAGAAAGAAAAACCGATTGCGGTTGTGGTTGTAAGGGTGGGTGTTTGCTTTAATGATGGTGGTAGTGGGTGGTGGTTTGAGGGGTCGGGGTAAGCAGAGCCTTTGGTGGTGGTAGTGGTGCAGCGGCGGTGCTGATGGGTAATTTTTTGGGCTAGTACGTAGAGGTATGTGTGTGTGTGTGTGTGGTGTGTGTGTGTGTGTGTGTGAGAGAGAGAGAGAGAGAGAGAGAGAGAACAGGGGCTAGGTTTGAAGATGAGAGGACATTATTGTGTGTAGTTATATATAGATCGGTTCAATACACTTGAGGACATTATGGATAGTTTAGTATTTATCTTTGACGATGTCACAACTTATGTTAGTTGTGTGAATGACAGTAAAAAAATGGAAGAATCTTGATATTGTTAGTTAAAATAGATAAAGTTTCTATAATTATTGAAACCATAAGAAAGGTTCTTGTATTTGTCACAAACCTCAGGGGAGGCAAGTGTAATTTTTACCCTTCAAAATAATTGTAACTTTATCAAGGTACAAATGAGTTTGTGCCAGATATAAGTGAAAATTGTGATATAAATGCCACAATTCTCACTTGCATGTACTTGCACTTTCATAAAAGTGTATTTTTAAAAAAATTATTTTCATTAAAACATAATTTTTCAAAAGTTTTTTCCCCAATGAAGTAAATGTCTATGTAATTGAGTCCAAGAAATATGTTTAAAAAAAAAAATTTGGGAGATGAATTTTAGAAAAAAATTTCTAAAAAATGGTTTGGTTTGAGTTTTTCTCAAAAAATTTCCAAAATCACTTTCTTTCTCTTACACATCAATCAATCACTTTTTCTCTCTCCTCTCTCCTTCTCAATCACTTTTTCTCTCACACACATCTACTCAAATTCTCCAAAATATCAAATCATCCCAAACTCCAAAAAAAATAACTCTCTCAAAATATACAACCAAACAAACCAAAAAAATTTCTAAACTCTCTCCCTAAATTTTTTTTCAAAAACAACTCTCCCAAAAACAAACCAAACAAGCCCAAAGTCTTTGTTTTGATTCCTCAACTTCTTAATTTTATTTTTATTATACAAAATAATGGTATTAATAAAATTATATATTTAAAAAATTTATCTAGAAAAGCACATCTATAAATCATAATCATTTTAAATATACCTCACATCCTATCAATTTTAAATCTATATTATATACCTCACTTTTTGGAGTAATTTTTGACATGTATATACCTTGAGAAGCCTAATGACAAGGGTGTACTTGTTTGGCTCCGTTTTAATTAATTAATTAATTAATTTATTTATTTCTCCTTTTTTCTTTCATCTTTTATGCTTTTTTCTTTAGCAATTGTATTTAGGACGTTGGGTTTACATTTTATCCCTAGGCAAACCTATTTACCACTGTGATAGCTGTGTAGACTTCACACAAATCATTAAAGGTATCTAAATTTTTTTTTTTTCGAGGGTATATGGATGGAGAAGGTCTATTAAGGTCATGTTTGGTTTATAGATTTAAAAAAAAATTTGAAAAAGGAAAAGATAAAATGTGCATGAAAAGTAAGTAAAATATAGTTATGTTTTATTTTCATTTCATTTTTTTTTTCTTTTCTTGTCAAAATCCTCCTCAAATTCATAAACCAAATATAGTCTAAGGGAGTCCTAATTGAATAAAATTTTAATTAATTGAAGTTAGTTAGTGGAGCTCTAGTCTAATTGGGCGAAACAATTACAAACAAAAGGGCAAAATTATCAGCCGGTCCTATTAGATAGAGTTATTATCCAATAAGTTATGAGTATGATTTTTATAGATATATTAGTCTTGAAAATCTTTACTAGTGAAAATCAGTGTGAGTTGAGAATTGTGGGTCAACAAAGTTGGATTGTTATAAGGATAAAAACTAAAAACATGAGCCGATTAATTTAGAATAGGATTTGTTAGATATTAAGGTCTCGTTTGGGAAGTTGGCTATTTTACTAGGTTATTTTAGTTTTTGACTATTTTAGTAGGTTAAAATTTTTATATTTGGGAAGATGGTTGGATTTTTTTTATAGTTAGATGTGATGTTTGTGAGAGAAAAAGTAAAATTATTATGGGTTTGATATAACATTTTATCATATTAACTATTTTAGTTTATTTTATCTTTTTGTAAATTTTAGTTAAAAAAAAACCCAAAAAATCTCTTGCCAAACAGGGCCTAAGTCCAGTTCATAGGACTGGTCAGTAAGTCACCCCTACTAAAATGGCCCCAATGGGTCGATATATTAATCTTGTGTGCTAGTTGGTCCGATTCATGTTTCTAACAAAAATGTTTTTAAAAAAAGAGCACAGGGCCTGGTAAATGTTAATTGGATTCAAAATCTCTAACGGCCCAAGTTATAATTGGTGTGGAATGGATACAAAATCTCTTTTGGCCCAAGTCATACTTGGTTTAGGATTTTTTTATTTGTTTATTATGGGGAACTTACTGATAAATCTCATATACAAAGTTCAAGATCCAGCTAATCCTCAAATAAAACACTTGCACCAATTAGTCCTATACATTTTTAATTGTTACCAAAAATTCCTTTTTTTTTTTTTAAAATTTACAGACACTGTTACATCTTACAACCGTCGGATTTCCGTCAAACGGTCGCCAGAGACTCGTCGGAATGTTCAACATCACCGGGAAGTCGCCGGAAGTTCACCGGAGTGTTAAGAACGTTAATGGAAGTCGCCGAAATGTTCAGAACGTTCACTGGACGTTAAGAATATCACTGGAGACTCACCAAAATGTCTAGAATATTGCCGGAAAAAAAAAAAAAACATAAATGAAAAAATTAGAGCTAAAAAATATAGCAAAATGTGCTAAATATTGATAACTAAAAGAAAAAAAATGAAACGACAAAAAACAGCAACAATGGAAAAAACATATGCTATTTTTCAATTTTTGTAAAGTTTAAGCAAATAATCTCTAATATTGATTAAATTGAAAAATAAGTTTTGAAACTGTAAAATGTTACAGTTTCAAAGCAAAAATTTATTAAGCATTTGTCCTTATTAATCAAACTGAAAAACATGTTATGAAACTGTAAAATTTTACAGTTCTAAAGAATGTTATGAAAATGTAAAATTTTACAGTTTTATACCATGATTCATTCCAGCACCAAAAAAATTTGAAACTGCAAAATTTTACAGTTTTCACCGCCTGTAACTAAAACTCGAAAACTACTTGTTCAGAATTTGAAAATTTTCTCCATTAGAACAAAAAAAGAGAAGTGTATAGCAGAGAAAAATAAATAAGAGATCGAAGGAGAAAGGCGGATATAGAGAGAGGATTGTACTCCGGCAATTATTTTTTGTTTAGATCTAGCCAAATCTGATGTAGATCTACATCAGATCTAAGTAGATCTACTCATCTTCTTCGTCAAAAATATATCTTTTTCGCCATCGGTGAGAGTGAAGTCACGAGTTGATTTCGATGGTTGGTGGTTACCAGTGAACCCCGATCAATGGTGGTCGTCGGTCACCCGTAACTATATATTAGAAAGAGAAAGAGAATAAGAATGACGTGATCACCGGTCGTCGTCCATGACAAAGAAAATGAGAGAAAAATGCAAAAAAAGAGAGAGAGGAAAAAGTAAAGAGTGAGGCAAAAAGCAGAGAGAGAGAGAGAGAGAGAGAGAGAGAGAGAGAGAGGAAAGGTAGAACTTTTGGATCTACTCAAAAAGTTGTTAGATTAAATAGTGTACACATATTTCAAATAGGACCTGTGGGTAATTTTCCCGTTTATTATTCAGGTATCTTAAAAGGTAATTTAGAAAAAAAATATAAGGATATTGAGAATAAATTATAACTCTAAATAATTTAATATAATGTATTGACAAATTAAATGTATTTAATGATTTTTTAAATGCAAATAGAATCCCCAAACCAATCCATCTGATAGCCCAAACCAAACAAAAATGGGCTATCCTTCAGTTGCTCTAATTTTTTTTTTTCTTTTTAAGAATGAAATACACTCACTTTCCTTGAGGTTTGAAAAATATAAAATTAGTCCCATACTTTTGATATAATTATATTGACATCCCCTATATTGTAAATTTACTCAGCTAAATAAGTCAACCTCAATCAACAGTGACAATTTTTTTGGGTCAAAAACCCTAATTGACATTGCTAATTAGACCAACTTGATACAAAATTCAAAATTAAGGATTAAATCGAGTCAATTAAAAATATGAAAATTAAAATGTTACGAGAGACAAAATATAATGACTACCAACATAATTTACCTATATAACTATTTAAACAAAATAAAGTATTACATATCATAAAAGATCGTGCCAACCGCAACTCACACGGCATCGTTTAAGTACTAAATAATGCTTAAAAAAATTGAATTCTAATACATATTTTATATATTTTCGTACACATTTAATGTATTTGAATATAATATTTATTCTTATAGCTCTTTTTTTTTTCTTTTTCGTTTTTTTAAGGCTATCCCCAACTTTCAAATTCAAATCAATCGGTTGCACATTGTGGTAAGTTTTTCTCCAATATTTAAATTAAATTTAAAATTCATAAGTAAACTATTAAATTTAAATTTAAATTATTCACTTTGAATAATTATTTTTATATAATTTTTTAAATTTTTGTATACCTTGTCTCCTTGTCGAAGATCAATGTCCACTAATTCAACTG
>JAPPVO010005588.1:0-15172 GCA_030407325.1 Camellia japonica | reverse complement strand
GTTGTTTCTTCTTGAGAAGAGCTAAAGTCTCAGCTCTCTTGCGGAGACCCTGCACTAAAGAACACAAGTATAAGGGAAACGAACAAAAGATTCAAAAGAAAGAAAAAGGGAAATCTGAAAATACTTACCCTTCTTCGAAGCAGCTCTAGTAACTCTGGCTGGAGGGGATGAAGCTGCAGGAATAGTTGTGACAACTTCAGGAGGAGGGGAAATGTCCTCAGCTGTTGTTGACTTGGCCTTGGAAGGTACTCCCAACCCCACTAGCAAGTCATGAGGATGCATAGACAGGCGCATTTCCATATTGGCTGTCCACCAGTTCTGAAATCTTTTCAAAACCAAGCCAGATTGAAGAAAGGGAACAAATTGGAATTCATTCAAATCCTTCAACAGTTTAAGTATTGCCGTCTCTAGCTTGGATTTGGATATTCTCAAATCTCTAGCAGTAAGGTGGACGTTCGAGAGACTGCAGAGTGGAACAGGAATCCCTTGGGTGAGCCCAAATTGTCTTGCGAACTGGGAAGGGCAATACACCTCAGATATACATTTATAGGCTCGAGGGTGCAAAGTGCCAATGAACAATTCCCTTGGTAGCAGTATGGAAGCCCACATATCTTTATGAGGTGATGTGGAGCATTCTTTATCAGCCAGAAAAGTCCGCAGCCAGGCTGGTCCTCTATTGGCTTCGAAGGGACAAAAGAAGGAGGCAGATGGAGAAATAGAGAGTTGGTAAAAGAAGGTAAAGTAATAAACGAAGGAAGCAGGATAAAGAGCAATCCTAGCATACTTCTCCCCATAAGTGCTAGGATCTTGGACAAGAAATCTGAGGCATTTAGAATGCAGATCAGTAAAATAGGCGAAGAGCCAGAGCTGGAGCACCCAGAAGGGACCTCCTTGGTTAACATCAAGTGGTCTTTCACAAAATTGGGAGCAAGCTCTGTATATATGGCCTAACAGGTAAGGAGCAAGAGCTATATGCTTTTTCAAGACAAGTGCCTTTGCGAGGGGAGCAAACTCAGGCATAATCCTCTGAGATGATGTGCAGAAAAGAAATTTGCATAACCAGTACAAAATGAAGGAAAAGAATTCTCTGTCTTTCACAGGGCCTTCCTTTTTATTTTCAGCCTTTACAAAGTCACTATAAGAAGAGGTTAAGGCTGGAAGGGAAAATTTGACAGGAAGGTCCGGGTAGTTGGGAGTAAAAGGAGAGCCATGGGGGGAAAGCCCTAAAAGATGACAAATATCAAGAATGGTGGGAGCCATCACGCCACACCGAAATTGGAAGAAATTAAAAGCCATATTCCAAAAACATAAAGCGGCTGGAATAAAAAAGGGATCCTCAGGAATGATGAACCTGGAAAGGCGAAGAGCGTCGAGGATGTAAAGCTCTTGTAGGTCATCTTCTCTCGCAGGAACAACCCTGTCATACCATTCCTCCCATTCGGTTCTCAATGTCGGCCAACAGCGATGAGGCCGGGTCAGTCTCTAGTTGCTCCAGTCAAGCCCTCCTTCATATAGCAGAAGGTGATCCTCCAAACGAGGGTACAAAGCTGGAAGTTGGTCAGGAGCTTCCCGAAAGATGGGTCCTAGGACATACTCTTATCGGCGGTTGTGGCGAGGAACGAAGAGACGCCCATCTATGTTGCTTGGCCCACCAGTCGTGAGCTTGGTGATTTCTTCATCAATACATTTCTTCAAAGCCATAGTGGGACTGAGACGGTCGCCAGTGGGCACTTTCAGCGAAGAAGGATCCATGGACAGCAAGTAGTAAGGAAGAGAGAGTCAATAGAAGGTCGGTAGGGTTTGTGTGTTGAAAGAGCAAGTGATTTCAGAATACGAAACAAGAGGGTTTTAAAAAGCCTTTGTGTCTGAAAAATATATTGCGTAAGTCGTTCAGCACTAAAAATACGAATACGAAGAGTTTCCCTCAATATTGATACTTTTGGAGGGAAAAACACAACGCAGATGCTGAGACTAGCTTCGAAGGAGAGTATTTGGCTTCGAAGCCAAATTTTGGCGCCAAAAATCCAACAACGACGGCTTCGAAATACAGGAGCCGGCTTCGAAGCATACTACATGCTTAAAGATACTAGAATGCTCGAGTATTGGTCTACTTCAAAGGGTTTAAAGACCTGTTTGAGGGTTATTAATGAAAATAACGGCCTTCGAAGCAAAACTTAGGATTCTTTAAGAAGAATTGCTATTCGAAACATCAAAACCAATCGTTGGTTTTTATAAAAGGAGATTGTCTTTTAAACTAAAACAGCATGGACTGCTCTTCGAAGTCAAAATGGTCAATTTAAAATTGACTGGCTATATCAACCACGACCATGTATTGGTTATATTTAGTTTGAAGGATAAGATTGTTAAATTCGAAACACTAATTCCAGATGATATCAGCCAGAATTGTCAACTTTACTCCATAAATTGGAAAAGGACATGTTGGTTCTTTTTAAGTGTTTCATTAAAAACAATTGAGTCCAGATTCTAAGGATGAGATTGTTCAAATCGAAGCTCTGAATTGGCTTTTAAAGACAAAAGGAAACAGAGTCAAACAAAATCAAATGCAGAAAAACTTTGTTTATATTCAAGCCAAAGCAGTTACATCAAGTAACCCTATCTGGGTATGAACTCAAGTTCATAAAAGTAAGGAATAGAGTAAATGACAAGATCATGAAATTTGATCCAACAGTGATCAATAAATTTCTGTTCTTTCTTTATTATATCTTCTATTTCTTCTAATGTTGGCTGCATAAGTTGGTGTACTCTCACTTCATAGTAGAGCTCTTCAGCCTTTATTTCGAATGCTTCCTCTCTCAATTGTTGTTCCACTTCATCTAGGACCAAATCATCCCAATACGCAGAATCTTTATTCTTGAAATCATCGAATTCTTCGATGAAGTTCTCTGCTTCGTATTGGGCTTGAATTCGGAGAGACGAAAGTTGGTCCAAAGATTGCGTAGTAACCTTGGAATTTCGATGCCAGTAAAGGAGCAATGGAAGTTGGTCCAGGAACGTATGAAGTTCTGCCTGGGCAAGGGGATTAAGGACATGGCTCCTAGTCAGAATGTCACAAGCCGATTGAAAGTTCTTGAGAGGGACTGCGTCCTCAAGCACATTGAAAGGCAAGTGAGAGAAAGCTGCAAGCAGAAGTTGAGCCTGTTTTCGCTCAACTGGAGTAGGAAATGATGGAGGTTTGTAAGGTAAAAAGACTTCATTCATGGGGAGTGCAAGCCTCAGTTTTTCTGTCCAGCAAAGAGTTGGTGGAGGAGAAGGTATAGATGCTTCTGCTTCAGAAGAGGAAGAAGAAGGTGTGGATGCTTCTATTATGGGAGATGGCATGGGGGAGGAAGGAACAAAGGCATTAATATAATCAAGCCAGTCAGAAGAGCAAATCTTCGCCTTCTTGGCTAAGAAAGATGGGTGGTACCCTTGAGCTTCTTCTAAACATTGGGCAACAAGCACTGTCTTGGTAGGCATGGAGGATGTGTACCATGCCACAAGAAGGTTTTCCTCCAAACTACGTCGAAGGTCAATGGGTACGTAAGGGTAGACCACTGAACTTCGAGTATAGGGAGGAAACTCCAAAGGGTCAGTAAACTCAATAAAATGATGGTTGATTCGTTCCTTCAAATCATAAGTCTCAGGTGTTGACCAGCTTGTCCAGCCAGAGCCCCCAGAAAACGAAGAAGTTATATCTTCATCCCATGCAGATTTTTGTGAAGAAGAGTTTCCTAAATCCATATTTGCAAATTGCCAAATCAAAGGTTTGAGAGCAGTTCGTTCGAGGTACAAGGGGGAGTCAGAGGAAGAACTTCTTGTATCTGTGTCTGCAACTTGTTGAATCGAAGGACTAAGGACAATGTATTCGTGGTCCAAAGGTTGGTAATTTGCAAAAACTTCCATGACCTGAATATAGAAAGGCGGGTAAAGGTGGCTAATGAATGCGTGGAGGTTCTTTCGAGGGGAAACAGCATTACTCAATGACTCTTCGTGTGCTTGATCAATAGAAAGGGAAATTGATTTAGCCATTGTCTGTTCGAATGCTAAGGTATTGGGACGTTCAACAAATTGAAAAGAGTTAATGCAAATGACCACCAAAGAGATGACGGTTGTGTTTCCAGAAAGATAGATTCTATGCACATTCCGAAAGAGCGGGAAAGCTACGATCCACTAATATCACCAAGTATTGGGTATATTAGTGCGGGGGGTAATGTTGGCTACATATTTTGTAAAAGCCAATTATAGTTCGACACGTGGCAAAGCAATGATAGTATGGGGAGACTGCTCAAGTCTTCGATCTTGATCGTATACGTGGCAGTGGAAATTGGTTCTCACGTGATCTGAGTAGCACAGGATCAATAAAGAGATACAAGATAACGTGGCTTCAACGGTTGCTTATATTCAAATTCAAATACAAGAGGGAAGTTCAACTGCAAGGAAAGGCGTAGTGGAACTACTTCTAAGGCAGCATGATCAGCAATCATGGAGGAGCGGTTCGACAGTTTGAAGTGCAGTTCGATGGTCATCCTTGAGGAGTATAAATAGCAAGGAGGTCCCCAGAAAAAAACCCCCAGACTCAGATCATACAAACCAGTCTTACTTTACATATTTTTCTTTCCCAGTTTTTACATTTCCAGTCTTTACATTTCTTGCACTTTAAATACCCGTTCTTTACATTCTTGCACTTTAAATACCTGCACTGCACTTCGATTCATAGGAGTAGTTTCAAGTAGATCCAAGTAGACTGTTGCTGTAAACCTCTTCGAGGCTGAGTTTGGACCATTGTAAGTGTTCATGTTAATGAAATATTTCGATTGTTCCTCATATTAATTGTTATTTCTCTTAATTTCTCCTAAGTTAAGCCACCAGTAAAAGTCCTCTTCATTGAGGCTAAAAGAACTATAACACAATCGTCTGATAATTGGTTGGCAATTATAATTTCTGTAAGGACTGATTGATCCTTGCTGACACGCTCGCATTTACTAAAATACCCTTCGAAAGCCAAAAAGCCAACAGAAATTGAACAAACCAGAGAAATGTCTCTTCTTCGAAATTTCTCTGTAAAAATTTGAGAGACCTCAACTATTATGAAAATATTTCATATTTTTTATGCTATAGAATTTTAATATGAGAGACTTTAAAAAAAATTCTCCAAATTTTTTTTGATAGTTTTTTATTTTTTATTTTGATTTAATAATGTAATTTATAAGTTTTATGGTAATTTTTTTACCAGATATAAATTCCGCAACAAAAAAAGTGTTGTATAAGAATTCCGCATTTCAACGTGGCTGCCGCTGATGACAACACCACATTGTGATGTGAATTGATGGACAAACATAACCGCCTCAACCGTTATCTATTGATTGGGATAAATATATATATATATATATATATTTTAATTTAAGAGTTTGTGGTAAGATAATTCTAATAAGATAATTCTAAGACCAATCATATCAGATATGTTTCCTACGGTGATATATTTTAAAGATTTTTTTTTTTAATTTTTTTTTTTATGTCAATATGTCTTTTTTATCCAAATATAAAATTTTATATAAATTTTATTTTAATTATAATAATTAATTTTATATGAATTCTATTTGAAAAATATTTATTTTTCATATGTTTTTCATCGTATATTTAGTTTTGTCGTTGTCAATTTTTTTTATGTAGTTAATATTTTAATTTAATTATTATAATATTTGAAAAAAATGTATCTCTATATATAAATAAATAAGACAAAATGTGCTTAATTATGTGCATTGCATGGATCAAAATAATTTTCTTTCATATTTTTTTTAATTTTTTGTCTATTTTATTGATATATAATATTAATTTATATTTAAATTTTTATTTAACATGAAATTATTTATTCTAAATATTTATATTTAATTTAAATTTTATATACCTATATACAATATGTATGAATAATTCAAAAAAAATATTAAAGAAAAAAAAATCAATACTCTACATATTTAATTTATTTATTTTCTTCTTAATCCAATCACAAGATATTTATATTTAATCTTTTAAATAATTTTTTTGTAGTTCTATTTCTATATATTTTTATTTTCAAATAAATATGAAAATAAAAATAAATCATTAGAATCACTTTCAATTTTATATTCTTAATTTTCTTTCTAATTTAACTATTATTTTTAATATCAAAATAAGTATTTATTTTCTATCTTAATATACATCATATAAAATTATTAGATGATAATTATATTTTTATATAGGGCTGGGCATCAAATCTGCGAACCAGCCTAACCCGTTCGATCCAACCGACCTGGATTGTTACGAACAATTTTGTAGAAAGAAATGGTCGGGTGTGAATTTTTTAGGTTGATTTTCGCGGGTATACAGTCAGAAATGAATTATTCATAGGGCAAACTTCACTTTACCTCCCTGTGGTTTGGGCCGGGTGCGGATCACCTTCTTGACATTCGGAAATCACCACATAACTCCCATGTGATTTGTGGACTAAAACGCACACTAACTTCTGTTAACAGAATGTGCAAATTTACCTTTATACCTCTATCTTCTTCCTCTTCTCTCTTTTAAACCTGCAAATATACATACATATATATATATATATATATATACACACACAAACAGAAAAGAAGAAGAAAACTTTGATTAAAGATCAGACTAAAAAAATTTAGGATTATGTTAAAAGAATTTTGTTGAGGCCTGTGCAATCAGTGTCTGGCCTGATCTGGTAAAGAACTTTTGTTGAGTTTATAAGGTATGAAATTATATCTGTACTACTTAGTCTGTGGTAATGGGATTACTGGTTGCATGTTGTTTTTGGTGCTTTATGCTACTATATGTAAATTGCGGAGATCATTTCCAATGTTTCAACATTTTCATGGAAAAAAGAAAAATTCACCTTGCTTGTTTTCACTTTTCAAAAGAAAATTCTACTTTCTTATTTTCCGTATTTTTTTGTTTTTACTGAATTTTTTTAATATTTTAAACAATTTTTTTACTTTTTAGACACACCTAACATAAATACACCTAAAAAGTAAAAAAATCTTTTAAAAATTCACTAAATACTAAAAATACAAAAAAAATACAAGAATTCAGTATATTTTTTGTATTTTTATGTATTTATTAATTTTTTAAAATATTTTTTCACAAATTTTTTACTTTTTAGATACATCTAAGTAAGGTGTATCTAAAAAAATAAAAAAAAATGTTTAAAATTTAAAAAATATTCACTAAAAACAAAAAAACACGAAAACTAAAAAAGTCAATTTTCAAAAAACTTAATCCAAAAAACTCAAACCAAACACACTGATTAGTTTTGCAAAACGCACAGTTAGCCTGATCTGGTATATGTATATATGTTAAAAATTTGGGATTTTGTTAATTTTTTTTTTTGTTATGTTAAAGCCCTATTTGAGATCCAAACTTGATTGAAGCTCTTGTTTTATATCCGAACCCTATTTGGATCTAAAACCCTTGAAGAACACAATCATAGAGCTGGTAATCACAGAGTGGGTTCTAGATTGAACTTTGACCTTTGATTTCATGATTGAGATCCTCTAGCTCGCATGTTTAGGAGTGCGATCGAGTTAATCGTAACAGCGATTCACATTCAACTTGGGTTTGGTTTCTGTGATATGGAGATTGATCTATGTTGCAATTGATTTGCTCTCAATACAAATTATGTTTAGTCTTGATTTCGATTCGATGGCTTAACAAGGTAGAGGTCGACGGGGTAGTCTGACGGGGTAGCCATGGAAGAACTTTTGCTACAAATTTGGATAAAGAAATTGAAATGAATCATCCAATTGGGACAAACAATAGCAACCAAAATGGGTTTGGATTTATACATGTGAACTGGGTTTATATATGATTAGAAAAATGGATTTGGATTTGTCTACAACAAAAATAATCTCTCTCCACTGCTATTTTGAACTTTTGAACATGAAACACTCCATTTTTCTTCCACAGTTTGCTCCATGGTCGAGACCTAGATTGGCCGAAGATCATGAACACTCCTAATCTAGAGTTGGAGCCCATTGATGGAAATGGAGCATCTTGAATCAAAAAGCATCTTTAGCAGCTTGATATCACCATTTTCGCTGCTGTATAGGTAAGTTTTAATCAAGATAAAGGGAGGATTGGAGAAACAACCTTGTTCATTCTGTGAGAGAAGAGGAGGAAGAAGAATGGCAAGCTTTTGTAAATTTAAAGATGTGTAAGGGGTATTTTGGTCATAGAACATAACTTACTCTCTTCATAGGCATGTGAATTTCACAACCTTTTAATTTGGATAGAAAAATTAATTATACATTTTAATTTACAAACCACATAGGGATTATGTGGTGATTTCTAAATATCAGGGGTGATCTGCACCCAGCCCAAATCCAAAAAATAAAGTAAAATTTGCTCTTATTCATAATCAAATCCGGTCAACTGGACCCGATTGAAGATTTTTATTATTATATAATATTATATACTTGTCTTAAAACTACACCTAATAATCAATTTGACTTTTGACAGACTTTGTTTCCAGTCTTCATAAACAAATGTTTTCTCTTTCTTAAATTCTAAGTTGAACAAAAAAATGATCAGAGTTTTAAACATATAATATTAATATATTATTATACTTGTATTAAGAGTACACATCTGTGCTTTGGTAGATGTGTTTTTTTTTTAATATTTATTTTCCATAAGCATTCATGAAACCCTAAGAAGAACAAAAACGAAGAGTCTTCTTACTCTTCACTTCAGTCTCTCTCTCTCTCTCTCTCTCCCTCCTTCCCTCTCTCTGACTCATTCCCCCTCTCTCTCTCGCTCTCTCTCTTCTCAATGCTTCTCTTCTTTTCCCTTTCCTACTTTCTTTAGCTGGTGATGTTGGTAGACAAGGTAGTAAATAACGGCGACTATGAGCGATCGCGATGGTGGATATTGCGACTGCGATGAGCGATGGTGTGGTGGCATTTGAGCGGCGACAGCGTCAATTAGTTATGGCGACGACAGTGGTAATGAGTCATCATCTCTTTCTCCCTTTTTTCCCATTCTCTCTCAACTCTCTTTTTCATAGATCTGTAAGTATATATATATATATATCTAATTTCAGTTTCATTTTTCATAATTTTTTCTACCTCCAGTAGATGTACGAAATCGACCGACCCAACCACCAAACCGAGTTATTTAATTCGGTTGATTTTGAAGTGCAATTTGATTGGCAGCGGATGACTGGTTTTATAATCCGAACGAGTCAGTTCGGCTGACGGGCTAAGGGTAAACCCCGAGCCAAACCGGCCGTGTGCACCTCTATAAAATAGAACTAAAATTATTAAAATAAATAAATAATTTAACTGAATTTATTATATATAAGTATTGAAGTAACACTTTTATGGAACATTAAGGCTAAGATTATTAAAATAAATAATTAAAATTAAAATTTTATTTTAAATTAAAATTAATATTATTTTTTTGTAACACATATCATAGTAGAAAATATTATTACATTAATTAAAGTTAATTCATTTGTGATTTTATGTTAGACATCATATTTTTGAAAGTGATTTACATACATGTATAAGCGTCCAATTTAATATTGATTGATTAAAATAATGGAACTCAATACTTTTGGAGTTATGCTAGCGACCCCAATAAATTATCAATTTTTCTACTAAACCTCTCACATGGTGTGGGACCCACACACATGTGATTTGTGTTGGTCCCACATCCATGTGAGAGGTTTGGAAGAAATTTGATAATTTATTTGGGGTCCATAGCATTTTTCATACTTTTTTTGTTAAGTTTTTAAAAGATAAATTGACAAATGTCAAATGATAAGTAGTGTGAAGTATTATTAAAGAATAGTGATTCATCGAAAATAATTGTGTATATTTAAGGCACCTATTAATGTTTTCTTGAATAATTTTTAAATAAAAATTTTGAATTTATAGTATTACTGATAATGCACCTTCATGAGCTCTGCGAGAAAAGATGTGCAAAAATAATTTGGCTGAAATAAAATTTTTACAGTTATTATAATGTTTCACATAATTAATCAGAACCTTTTTGAGAACTGAAATTATTAAGGTTATAGAGATTTTGTGCCTGATTTTCTTAGAGGACATTGTTTATGATTTGAATTTATAATTTTTTATGCATTAATGTCGATAACTTTTACGATCTTACTGATATAAGAATAAATTCTACATTTGAGTCAACCCACCGTGTAATAAAATACTTAAATATTATCATATAAAAATATTATAATATATCATAATCAAACATTACTCGAACAATAATTAATGACATGATGTACCACTTTAGACATAACCAAAAAGCATAATAAATTAGCAAAAATCTTTTTGATTAATAACCAAAATAATACACCATGAGTTATAATCAAATCATAATTTGTATATTATAAAATTTTCTGATTTTTTTTTTTTGGAAAAAATTATTTTGATACAAGTGGAATTCGTTATTTTTGGTAAATTTGAGTCAACCCACCTTAAATACTTATTCGTGTGATAAAATACTTGTTGTAATAGATCATAATCAAATACTACTTGAAGCTAATGACCCGATGCACCACTTTAGATATAACCAAAAAATATAAGAAATTAGCAAAAATCTTTTCGATAAATAACCAAAATAATACCCCACGAGTTATAACCAAGTCATAATTTGTATATTATAGAATTTTCTGATATTTTTATTTTTTTTAGAAAAAAATATTTTGATACAAGTGGAATTCATTATTCTTGGTAAATTTAATTAATACAAATGAGGATTTGATTTCAGGTTGATAATACATATATATATATATATATATATATTTTTAACATTGAAATAAATTGTTTTTACGAGCCTATTTTACATAGGACCACACACAATGGTAAAAATTTTCATGAGCCATTAATAAATTTATTTGCATTTGATTTTTAATTGTTAAAATTTTCTACTCATAAAGTATTAAAACTCAAAATTAGTATTTTACTACTAGTTTATTATATAAAGCACAATTATTGTGGTTCATATAAACGTACATTTGCCAAAGATTATGAGCATTAAAATTTTCATAATATTATTTTACACCAAAGAAAGCGGACTTAAGACAATTGAAAGAATAAATTAATGGCCACACCTTTATTACATGAAAAAAAAGGGTAAACTACCAATAGGTCCTACTTTTGAGACATATTATCCAATAGGTCCTACTTTAGAGACTTATTACCCATTAAGTCCTATTTGATATAATTTATTAAGTGATAAAGATAAATTTATCAGTCTTTTTTTTTATGAATAATTTTATAGTGATAAATTTATCAGTCTCTTTGTTTTATGAATAAATTTTTAGTGATAAATTTATCACTCTCTTATTTTTATAGTGTTAAATTTATTAGTTAGGACCTGTAGGTAAATAAGTCTAGTTAACAGGACTAATTGATAAGTACCCCGAAAAAAAATGATAGAAAATAACCAAAGAAAGCGAACTTAAAACAATTGAAAGAATAAATTATTGGCCACCATTATTACATGGAAAAAAAAGAAAAAGAAAATAACAACCATGTAGAACAACTCTTAACATTTGGGTAGATCTTGTGGAGGCGGAGGCAACGTAGTTGAAGGTGTTGGTCCGTTCTCAACCACAAAACCCATCGATAAGCCCCACGGCATGTGTATATCCATGTGACAATGCATCAACCATATACCTGTAAACATCAATTTTTTCAAAAAGCATAATTTAGTATACATTTACAACACACATTAAAATGACAAAGCCATGCATAATAAAACATTATAATAAAACATTATATTTACCAGGATTGTTTGCTTGAAATCTGACAACAACCCACCCTCCGGTCGGCACAGCAATGGTGTTACGCGCCTGCGGATTGACTAGATTGAACTTTTTGGAATCATTTATTGGGTCATAGTTTCCAAACCCTTGAGCCAAGACATGGAAGTTGAATCCATGCAAATGCATAGGGTGGCTCTCTATACCCAGTGAGGCTGTGTTTTGTAACACTATCTCAACAATTGAATTGAACTTAAGTTTTTTCACTTTGGTCGACTTTGATGTCATTATGATTGTTCTATTGAAGTTGTTGTTTGAATTCGTGTAATCAAATACCAATGGTGGTTGGTCGGGGAAATCAGTCGTGTAGATTCCATCAACATTGTTGAAAAAGGCTTCCATCATCGACAACTTGGTGTTGAACTCGAATGATGCGTTGTTCAAGCTTGCGGCTAATCGCTCTCCAAGTGGACCACCACAGGTGGAACCTGCTTCGCATGGGATCAAGCCCAAACTTATTGTCACAAACATGTGTTCATCAACATTGAGTGGGACTGGGACCCAATGAGGCGCAATCACTAGGGCAGTTAAACTAGAATAGAACTTGTAGGCTGTTGGTGTGTCATTGAAGGCTGGTAGGACCGGCATTTGTGGGGTTGATGATATGGCATTCTCATAGACAATGATACCGGTGGTAGAGGTGGTAGTATCCGGTATACCTTCTGAACTAAGGTAGGTATGTGCTGCCATGTAGTAATAGGCTGCTGGTTGGTCGGCAATGAGTAGTGCGTCGATGGTCTGGCCAGGAGCAATAACAATGAAGTCGGTGACCATCGGAGTAGTATAAGTGGCGTCAACGGCAACAACTGTCATTTTGTGGTTGGCTATCTTGAAGAAGAATTGGTTATTCATTGCAGCGTTGATTATGCGTAGGAGATATGTTTTACCTTGTGCCACATTTACCTTATATGTGCCTGAAAAGAAAAAAAAAAAGGAAAAAAATAATATTTTATACAAAAGTATGGGAGAGGTCAAGTAAAAACTGATATTAAACATCTAAGTATAACTTGGCAACTAAATTTGCAATGTTAGTGTATAGTGTGATAATACTTACTATTTGAAGAACATTGATAGAGATCGCCGGGTTGACCATTGATGGTGAAAGCATTGGAACTGTTAGGAGGACCACCGCTTGCAAGTGCTTGGTTCTCGACGTCAATAATATTAGCATTCCACCATTCTCCTGTAATCACAATTTAATAAATGACTAATCTTATAGGCATTGAAAAAGTATGTTTTCTATTCATTTTGAAGTCAAACAATGCAATCAAATATTAACTAAAAGTTTTGAACCTCAACATTATAGACATTACATTCATTACTATTTTCATTTTTTTATCATGCGTCTGTATTTCCATGTCGACTTTTTCCAACAAAAATGTGCAATGAACTATCCTAATTTGTTGTTCGGGAAAAATATATATGTACATATATATATACTAGCGGTTGAGAAAAGAAAAATAAAACAAAAATATACTATATTTCCCTACAGAAATTGTAATTTTGAAGTACAAAACTTCTAGAAATGATATTTAGTTGGTTTGAATTCTATAAGATTAGGAAACTTTTTTGTTATACTAATGTATGTTAGGTTGCTAAACTACTCTCAATTATCAATTACCTTTGAAGATTTGAAAAATAATAAACATCTTATATGATTGGGTAATAAACTTGACAATAGAATATTGTCTTTGCTAGTAACGAGTCCATGTTTTATTTTTACTTATCAATTATCATAGTAAGTGTACTAATATATGAAACACAAGAGAGTTTCTAGTGGAATATACAAAATGATTGATACCTAAAAGAATTGAAAATTCTCTGTAGGGTTTTAGGAATGGGTATGAGTAACCAACTTTTGGACGGATGATTAACGCCCCATAAACGGTTGCACGAAGCCATTGACTATGTGCGTGCCACCATAGGGTTCCTTCTTGTCCTGTGATGTTGAATCTGTAAGTATAGCTATTTCCGGGACGTATTGGACATTGAGTTGCATATTCAGGTCCATCTGCCCACGCACTCAATATTTGAAAAACTCCATGCCTGCATATATGAACACATACTCATATCAAACTTAGTCTAATGTAAGTTAAAAGAAAAATAAAAAAAACTCAATGTAAATTAAAAATTTATATTACCAATGAATAGTAAGGCTGTAAGGAGATTTATTAAAGACATGAACAACAAGGGTGTCCCCCTCATAAGCCAGTATTGTTGGGCCTGGGAGGCCTCCATTTACAGCAGTGATTACTTGATTGCGGCATAATCGTTGGAGAGTCATGTCTTTTACCTAAAACAATATAAATGAAATAAGCTATGTTATCAAATCTAAAATTTTCAAGTTTAAGTAATCATGCACATATTGAGAGAAAAGAATACAAAGGGCCTAATTTTTCGAAAGCAAAAAATTGGGAATAGGATAGTTTATTTTAGGCAAAGAGAAGCACTATTAACTATATCAAGCAAGAGCAATAACTTCTTATTAGTCTCATGGTATAAGAAAAAAAAAAAAAACATTTTAAAGACGTAATAATTTTATATGTTACTAATTTTTTTATCATGGTTTTATATCGCTTCTATACTGTGAAATATTTTAAGTCTACAAGAAAGGCTTTAAAAAACTAGCAGGTCGAGCATACCTGACTCAGAAAAAGTGCATAGAATAAACACAGTCAGAAGTGAGTCCCATACAAAGTGACAAAAACTAAAGATTTTAAAAAATTATTGAAATGGGTAAGACAAATTACTTCGAAAGAATACTCTACAATATCAGTAGAGACGAGTGAAGCAATCAGAAGAGTTAAAACCCAAACGAGTAAGAGCACAGGACGTGCCATACTAATTGACCGAATAATAAATGATAGAGAGCCAAAGAAACGAAAATCAAAAGAATCTCTCTCTTTTTTGTGAGAAGTGCTCAAGATTTTTGTAAGTGGCTTTGTATTTCATACAAGGATGTTGTGTGTGTTTGTTCTGCAATTCCTTTCCATATATATAGTAGTTGGGTATGTAGATAGACAAGTCTGTTTACCAATAAGAAGTAATTTGAATGAGACTTTTAATAAGTCAATCGTGGAAATATTACATTAAATAAATCCCAAAGTCGTAGAATGTTAGCTGTTTATGCAATTACGAGGGGCTTGATTTGTGTAATGTCAATCCTACGTCATCAAATGTTTATTTTGTCCTAATTTTAGTGGTTCTTTTGAAGTTATAATGATAAAATATGACATTATTTTTTGATATATATGTAGATATTTGGGTGCCTTCATAGCTGTTCATCACTATTATTTGATTTTACCATTTCATATAATTGGACCAATATATTTTGAC
>JAPPVO010005587.1:0-25490 GCA_030407325.1 Camellia japonica | reverse complement strand
GTCCTGGTCATGACGCCAAGATGATCTCGGATAGGCCGAGGTTATCTCCAAAGATATCGGAGTCCGGGATAAGCGGATAGGGGACAAGAGTCCTAAAATGAGAGAAGACTTCAGTTTGGGTAAAGATAAGATTCTTAGAGAGTTTATCCCAATCCAACTGGGAGTCCAAGATTAGCAGTAATCCTAAGTCCACTAGAGCTAGTCTTCTATGAAGACTAGGATTATATTGGCTATAAAAGGGAGGCACCCCCATGGGTCTAAGGTACGCAATTTATATTCTGAATAGTGAGTTAAGCATTTTTGCTATCTTTGAGAGATAACTGACTTGATCGTCGGAGTGCCCCCGGGTGGACGAACCACCGCCGGAATCTCTTCTTTCTGTTGCAGGTCGTTCGGGCTTAATCTATTCTGCCAGTGCTTTCCAGCTGAGTACTAATTTGGTAGTGTGGTCAGAAATTAACACACACAATTTGGCACCGTCTGTGGGAAAGAAAGGAGAATAGATGGCCAACGACGGACAGAAAGAAAAGGTTGGGGACAACACCCTTACTGGGAGTGGGAAACCTGTAGACCTTGACGTCGAAGGAGACAACTGTAACGAAGAGAATCGTAATCAAAACCACGGAGGAAAGGACGTCGGCCAGGAAGGTGACATACCAAAGAAAACGGACCAAAGCGGGTACTATAACGAGAACGACCTCCAGGTATGGAAGGATAGATGCCTACGGAGGGACGATGAGGTAAAGGGAATGGCAAACAAATTGGCGGACCTGCAAACGGTCGTCAATTTCATGATGCAGAACAACGTCATGCAGCCACCGTTCTCATTACAAGATACACTGATTCCAGCGGCCAAGAAAGATGCCCCCAAAAGATGGGCAGAAAACAGTCCCTACAGTCCCCCAACACACCAGGAGCGAAAAATACTCTCACCGGCCTTCAAGGGAGGTCGGGCGAGGAGAGTCGAGAAGGGAAGAATCTCGAAGGACACATCGCACCAAGGAAGCAGACCCCAAAGAACATCGGCATGTTCAAAGGCAGGAGTTGTGCTTCGACGCAACTAATGGAGAAAGGTCGAAGAGGGCTCGCAATGAAGCTGAGAGTAGTGCACCTAAAAGGCTGAAGTCAGGAGATAGCCGAGCTCCTAGTCGGACCAAGGAGGACCTAAGGGATTACCTACAAAGGAGGCGACAAGATGCCGAGGTAACCTCCCCGGTCAAGCCGAGAACGCCATTCTCGGTAGAATTGGACAAATTCGAAGCCCCAAAGAGGTTTAGCATGCTGAGATTCCAGATCTACGACGGGAAGTCGGACCCTAACTTTCACGTCGGTTTGTACCTGAACTCGATGGCGTTATACACCGGGAACGAGCCGTTGCTTTGCAAGGTGTTCCCCTCATCCTTTAGAGAAATTGCATCAGATTGGTTTTACAAGTTGCCGAAAGGAACTGTGAAAACCTAGGAAGGCCTGGCCGAGATATTTGTGGCCAGGTTCGTGACGAACAAACTACAGCCATTAAGGGTGGATGCCCTGATGGCTCTGAAAATTGGCGACGACGAAAGCCTGAGGGCCTATGCCAAAAGGTACTATGAGGTATTCAACCGAATACTAGAATGCAACCAAGAGGTGGCGGTCGTATCATTTAAGAACGGCCTAAAAGATAATTGTCTGCTCTGAAAATCATTGGCAAAAACACTGCCAAAAAGTATGGAGGAATTAATGGCCAAAATAGATAAGTATGCTAGGGCCGAGGAGGATACGCCGGGAATAAAGGCGCTGAAACCAGAGAAGAAAAACGGCTCGCCGAAGCGAGGCCGAGGTGATGGTGGCTACAACAAACCAGAAATCGGATTAAGGGCTGCTTAGGCAGTCACAACCGTATTTCGAATTCCGGTTTACAAAGTCTTTGAGAAAATCCGAACCCAGCCTTATTTCAGAACACCAGCAAGGGTACCAGGAGAGTTTATAGGAAGAAGCCTTGGTAAGCATTGTGCTTACCACAATGAAGATGGGCATCTGACTCAGGGTTGCAGAGCCCTGAAACACACCTGGAAGACCTGGTAAGGCAAGGCCATTTAAGGGACCTTGTAGATGAAACCAGGACAAGGGAAGAGCAGGCAAGACTGCCTCAGGCACCAGCAGCTCCACCTCCCCCCGACACAGCAGCCGCAGGCAGGCAAACCTCAGGTAATTAATGTAATTCACTCGAAGGTCAACGAAAACGAAATACGGGGGGAGACCTAGAAGGTAAAGCACTTGCAGCATGTGTACCAGGTCCGGGAGAAAAGACCTCAGGCCGAGGAGTGCCAGGGACCAGTAGTGTCCTTTACTGAAGCCGACCTTGAGATGGTGCAGCATCCACACAACGATGCCTTGGTAGTATCCCTCCAGGTTGGGGAGTGCCAAGTGAAACGCATCCTAATTGACCAAGGCAGCTCTTGTGACATCATGTATGTCAGGTGTTACAAGGAGCTTAGCCTTCACCCAGACGATATGGAGCAGTCCAATAGCCCAATGGTCAGGTTCAATGGAACGCCGACATGGCCACTGAGAGTAACAAGCTTGGAGGTACAAGCTGGCACCAAATAGATAAAAACAGAATTCACCATAATCGATACACCCTCCCCCTACAATGCTATCTTGGAAAGGCCATAGCTGCATGCAATGGGGGCTGTTCCCTCAACGTTGCATCAGCTATTGTGGTTCCCAACAGAGCATGGGATAGAGGAGGTCAGAGGGGATCAGCTACAAGCAAAGAACTGCTCCATGGCAGTAATGAAATCCACCTACAGCATATGAGAATCAGAGACAGTAGAGATCGAAGACGAGGACGTGGAGGTCCTAGAGGACGTCGGCAAAGAGCCAACCGAAAAGAGTGAAGAAGCCCTGAAGAAAATCCTTGTCCAGCAAGGGGATGAGGAACGCTTCTTCCTTCTCGGCTTGGGCTTAGCTGAAGAAGAGGAAAAAGAATTGGAGGCTTTCTTGAGAGCAAACATTGAGGTGTTTGCCTGGATGCCTTACGAAATGCCTGGCATTGACCCCGAGGTCACTTGCCATAAACTAAACGTAGACAGGTCGACCAAACCTGTAATCCAACGAGCAAGAAGACCGACGTTGATGCATGTTGAGGCAGTGGAAGAGGAAGTAGACAGACTTTTGGAGGCCAAAGCCATTCGAAAGGTAAATTACCCGACATGGCTATCAAATACCGTGGTGGTGAAGAAAAAGAATGGTAAATGGAGGGTCTGCGTGGACTTTACCAGCTTAACAAGGCCTGTCCCAAAGACAGTTTCCCATTACCCAAGATTGACCAATTGGTGGATGCCACTTCAGGCATGGAAGGATGAGCTTCCTGGATGCCTACAAGGGGTACCATCAGATAGCCATGTACCCCCAGATGAGGAGAAGACTGCGTTTATCACCCCAAAAGGGCTGTATTGCTACAGAGTGATGCCTTTTGGGTTGAAAAACAGGAGCAACTTACCAGAGATTGGTAACCAAGATGTTCAGACATCTAATTGGCCGAACAGTGGAAGTTTACATCGATGACATGGTCGTGAAGACCAAGGAACCTAAGGTCATCTGGCCGACCTAAAAGCAGTCTTTGATATCCTTAAAAATATCGGCTCCGACTCAATGCATCGAAGTGTGCATTTGGAGTTGGATCTGGTAAGTTCTTGGGATACTTGGTGACCAGAAGGGGCATTGAGGCCAGCCCAGATCAGATCAAGGCCATCCTAGAACTGAAAAGCCCAACATCGGCGAAGCAAGTACAGATGTTGACTGGAAGGGCTGCAGCCCTGAATAGGTTCATAAGCAGAAGTTCTGACAAATGCAAACCCTTCTTCAGCTTAGTGAAGAAGGCCACAGACTTCTTATGGACAGAAGAGTGCGAAATCGCCTTGGCCGACTTGAAGAAGTATTTGACCACGGCTCCAGTTCTCTCAAATCCAGAACCTGGAGAGGAGCTATTCCTGTACTTAGCAGTTTCGGAACATGCGGTAAGTGCAGTGGTAATCCGAGAAGAAAAAGGGGAACAAAGGGCTGTTTACTACGTAAGCAAAACCCTGGCTGATGCAGAAACCAGGTATTTACCCTTGGAGAAGTTAACGCTGGCTTTAGTAATGGCTTCAAAGAAGCTGAACCATTACTTTCAAGCCCACAATTTGGTGCTAACTGAACATTCTTTGAAGTCCCTGTTGCAGCAGGGAGATCTGACAGGCAGAATAGCCAGATGGGCAGTGGCCTTGGGCCAGTATGACCTGGAATACAACCCAGAACAACAATCAAAGGCCAAGTTTTGGCCGACTTCGTGGCCGAGTTCACACTAGGAGCCATCGTACATCGGGCTCCGTTGAGCTGAGGTGAACGATGTCCAAGCGAACAAAGAGAAGCCCAGCCGAGGGCAACAAACAAAGAAAGGAAGAAAAACTCAGGCCCTGCAGCATTTACATCGGCGACTCCTTTCGACTGTTTGTTGATGGGAGTTCAAACTGACAAGGAGCGGGGGCAGAAGTAGTACTGGTATCTCCAGATGGATAGATACTAGAACAATCTATTCGTTTGGGGTTCAAGGCCTCAACAATGAAGCAGAGTATGAAGCACTGATTGCAGGACTGAAACCAGCAGTAGCAGTAGAAGCAGATGAGGTGATAGTCTTCTGTGACTCTCAGCTTATAGTCAACCCACAACAGGCGAGTTCGCAGCCCGAGACGAAAGGATGTCGGCCTATGTAAAGGAGGTCGGTAGATTGGTGGCCTTGTTTCAGAATTGCCGACTACAGCAGGTTAGCCGAGATGATAACAGTCACGCTGATGCCCGGGCCAACCTGGCTAGTGCAATACAACCTGGAAAGGCAAGGACGATAATGGTTGACTACTTGCCTGGTCCAGCATAGAACCACTGAACACAGAGCGCGAAGCAATGTGTGTGGGGAGATGGGACCAAGTTGGATAAATGCAATAATAGCATTCCTTAAAGACGGGAAGCTGCCGATGACCGAAAAGAAGCGCACAAGATCAGACTGAAGTCGGCAAGATTCAGTTTGATCCCAGAAGGACACCTCTACAGAAGATCATTTACTGGACCCCTTTTGAGGTGTGTGCATCCTGCACAGGTTGAAAATTTTTGTATGAGATACATAAAGGAATATGTGGAAGCCACACTGGGGGCAGGTCACTTGCCCACAGGGCCATTACTCAGGGGTACTGGTGGCCCTATATGCAGAAAGATGCCGAAGCTTATGTGAAGAAGTGTGAGAAGTGCCAAAGGTTTGCACCTTTGATACATCAACCAGCAGCCGACTTGAACCCAATATCCATTCCTTGGCCATTTGTTCAATGGGGCATGGATCTTGTCGGAAAACTACCTCAAACAACTGGACAAAGGAAGTACTTACTAGTGGCAACAGATTATTTCACCAAGTGGGTAGAAGCTGAACCCCTTGCCAAGATTCGAGACATTGATGTGAAGAACTTTATCTGGAAGAACATCATTACCAGGTTTGGGATTCCAAGAGCAATAGTTGCAGACAATGGAACACAATTTGACAGTAAGCTAATCAAAAGCTTCTGTGCAAAGTTCAAAATCAAGAATTACTTTTTGACCCAAGTTTTCCTCAAAGCAATGGACAAGCAGAAGCGTCCAACAAAGTTATCTTGGATGGGATAAAGAAGAGACTGCAAGCAGCAAAGGGAAAGTGGGTAGATGAATTGCCCAGTGTACTCTGGGCATATCGGACTACGCCGAGAAGATCAATGGGGGAATCCCCGTTTGCCATGGCTTATGGCACAGAAGCAGTCATTCCGCTGGAGGTCGGCATCCCAGGGATAGAACCCAGGCAGTGAAGAATGGAACTAATGATGTATTTTTAGCCCAAGATCTGGATCTTCTAGAAGAGAGAAGGGAGAAAGCAGCAATTCAGCTGGGGACATACCAACAGCACCTTGCCAGGGCTTACAATAAAAAGGTGAACCCACGAGAGTTCCAAGTTGGCGACTTCGTCCTGAGAAAGGTCATCGGCAACAAGGAGGACCCCAGAGAAGGCAAGCTTGGCCCAAATTGGGAAGGACCCTATAGAATCATCTCGGTCTTGGGCAACGGGGCATATCGACTTGAGGATTGCGAAGGCAAAGAGCTACCAAGACCTTGGAATACTTGCAATCTGAAATTTTTTTATCATTAGACTTTCTTGTTCTTTGTTATTAGCCGAAGTAATAATAAAGTTCTAGCTTGATTCTTTACACTTATGACTAATAAGATACTTGACGATGTCTCTGGAATACATGCATAATAAGAACCCAAGTGGAACTTAAGTTCACATTAGGGGACAGAGAGTTGGGAAATGGTTCCTGGAAAGGTAGAATTTACAAACGAAAATTAGTTTAACGCTTGTTGAAATTTAAGTTTACAAGTTGAAGTTACACCGAGGTCATGTTTAACGCTTGTTGAAACTTAAGTTTACAAGTTAAAGTTAAACCGAGGTCATGTTTACGCTTGTTGAAACTTAAGTTTACAAGTTGAAGTATACCGAGGTCATGTTTAACGCTTGTTGAAACTTAAGTTTACAAGTTGAAGTTAAACCGAGGTTATGTTTAACGTTTGTTGAAATTTTAAGTTTACAAGTTGAAGTTAAATCGAGGTCATGTTTAACGCTTGTTGAAATTTTAACTTTACAAGTTGAAGTTAAACTGAGGTCATGTTTAACACTTGTTGAAATTTGTGAGAAATTTACAAGTTGAAGTTAAACTGAGGTTATGTTTAACATTGGTTGAAATTTGTGAAAAATTTACAAGTTGAAGTTACAAATTGAAGTTAAACTGAGATGTGACTAAAAGAAAATTGGTCTAAACACTTGTTGAAATTTTTTAGAAAAATTTACAAGTTAAGACCAAGGTTGTATTAAAAGAAGTACTTATGTACTTGCCGAGGTAAACCATTGGTTTGTATAACCGAGGTAATATCACCTCGAGGAAATTACACAGATAAGGTGTATGCTTAAAGCATGCAAAATTATTCTAAGTACAGAATCATACAAGAGTCATACAAAGGAAATTGTACTTGCATTCAGAAGAATCAGTTCAAAATGAAGAGGGCACTTCGGCCTACCAAAAGAGTAGTTGTTCAGAAATTACAAAAGTGGCACTTCGGCCAGATCCAAACTTACATTGATTTAGAAAGTTAGACAAAGTACTAAGTACAAAGCAAAAAGCCAAGACTATTGGGCATCAGCAGTAGGATGGGGCTCTGAAGATATTTGAGAATTATTCTCGCATCCTTCTCAGTAGCAAGCTCAGCATCGATCTCTTTGAGAGTCTGGTCGATGCTCTTGTCAGAAATGGGCACGTCCAATGTTGTCTTCTCAGGAGTATCTTTTTTGGGGACCTCACCCTCCTCATCTTGAGTCAAGTCTAGGACTTGCTCATTTGGAGTAGGGGACTTGGCCCCAGCAGCTTCCTTCGATTTCCTCACCAAAGCTTCCTCTTCAGACTCAAAATCGTCTTCAGATTGGCTTGGAGTAGGGGGGAATGGCAAGGGTAGGTCGTCGGCATTCTTGAGGGGGGAGTCCTCGGGGACATCTAACTTATTGAGGGCAGCCATTCAACCAAGGGTGAAACCCTTGTTGCAGTCCTCATTGACGTCGGCCGCCCCCTCTGCGTATGCCCTCTCATCGGCGGCCTTAATCTCAGCCTCCTTTGTGGTTAAGGCATTTTGGAGTTCTTTTTGGGCCTCGGCCGTCTTTTCTTTGGCCTCTTTCTTTTCGGCCTCAAGAACCTTCTTAATGGCCTCTGCAGCATCTGTTTTTTCCTCGGCCACATCTTTGGCCTTAATGGCTGCCGTAGCCTGATCTGACAAGGTCTTCATTTTGCCTCGGCCCTTTTGATGGCCTTCTGTAAACCACCAACCTCCCTGATCTTGTCGGCCAACTCCTTCCTCATTTCAAAAGATTGCATTGAAAAGGAGTAGGCGTACTGGATTGCCTGAAAGAAAATGGACAGAAACAAAAATTAGTAGAAATTCTCTAAGTATGGAAAAATGGAGAAAGAAAATTACCAAGTGAAGGGACTTACTTGAACGAGTGTTACAGCATCAAGGTGAAGTTTTCATATTGGCTCATCTCGGCGTTGCGATTGAGATCTCCAAGAAGGAGCAAAGCTGTAGTAAGGGCAACGCGACGTTAACGTCATTGGCACTATCGCTAGCTCTGACCGACTTATCCTCCAGTGTGATTGGGGGGCCCAGGGGAAGTCAGACTTCATAGAGCCCGAAGCTGTTGTTGATTCGGACCTCGGCCTTTTCGACCGAGTTGATTAGGATGGTTCGGCCTCGGCAGGCCTCTTCTCTGGAACGAAGGGGGTCTTCTCGCTCTCAGCCAATTTTGAAATTGGTAAGGTGTCCTCAGTGTCAATTTGAGTCACCGTTGCCTTTGGCTGAGCCTTCTTCAATCTTTTTGGCTTTGACTTTGGTGGAGGCTGGGATTGCGCTAGTTGGGCGTCGACGATGGATGGGATGTCGGCCAAGAGATCTTCAGCGACTGCTTTCTTGCAGCCCATCTCAGCAGCGAAATAGTTTGGTGTCGTCGACGGCGTTGAGATGATGGGATAGTTGTGGAGCCGAGGTAGATGGCTGCTCTGCTGGATCAGAGGTTGACCCTTTGATCTAGCCGAGATGATGAAGCTGTGGGAGGAGTGTGGCGGACGGAGGAGACTGACTCTTCTTCTTCTTTGGAACGTCGGGAAGAACCGACTTGTAGTGGGAATGAAGTTGAGCAGTAGGGGGGCTCTCCGCTTGTGAACTGGCAGGTCTAACAGCTTTTTCAAGCCTTTGCTCGGGAAAAAGGACTTGCGGAAATCCTTTGCCGGCTGGGGAAGAGCTGCAAGGAAAACGAACGTTAGAACGAATAAAGAACAACGTATTGAAGACTTTGAAAACAAGTAGGTATAAACACTTGGCTCTACCATTACCTGTACGAAAACTGTTCGGCTAAGTGGGTAGAGGTTGAGGTCTTCATATGGAGCGAACTCCCAGTTTCCCGAGACAATGAAGTAATCGTCCCAGCTCCCTTGTTGGAGTTTGGGAGGTTGGCAACAATTTTGTATTCAGTGGACCTCGGTTTAAGGTAGTAGATATAGCCTTTTTCTAATTTAAGGCCACACATGGTGTAGCAATACTGGATATCGGCTAAAGTGACCCTAGCATTCTCTTGTTTGGCTAAGGCTATTATACCGTTGATAACTTGGTAAGAATTGATGGAAAGCTGCATTGGGTTCAATTTATAGTAATGAAGGATTTCGGAAAAGGATGTCGAGTGGGAGCCTAAGTCTACATTTTATGAAAGCTATAACGGGGAAGGGCATAGAATTGATTGTGGACATGATGGAGTCATCCTCTCCAGCCAATCTCAGATGGACATCGGTTGGATGGAAAACTCCAGCCTAAATATTCCAACTTGGTTGGGGTATCTACCCTATGCTTCCACATACCCATGATATCGGCTCAGGAGGAGAGTATTGGATTTCGGAAGGAAGTGTTTTGTAAGGGTTTGAAATACCTCGGCTAAAACCTAAATATGTACTATGGTAAGAATTTGTATAGATCAAGGGGAATTTGTGCCAGTTCTTCTAAGGTTCGTAAGTTCTATAGACAAATCCCAAAACCTAGGTCTAGGCAAACAAAGATTGAAGGCAAGGATCTGGAGAAAACACAGAAAATAGAAACAAGGGCAATGATTCAGAGTCAAGAGCAGTGATAAACTACCAAGAACAGTGGCAAAAGTGAACAAATGGGTGAACAGTGTGTATTCAAGAAAAGAACTGGGCAAAAGCGAAATCATAAAAGAAACGTGCTCAGATACGTAATTCACAATCAAGAACTTGAACAAAATAGCAATGGTGACGAGTAATGAAAGCTTTTTGAAGAAAAAGACAGACTGATAAGGGAGGAATAAGTAAACTCACAGAAGAAAAATGAGGCTGGCGTTGAGTTCACGAAGTCAGATGACAACAGCAAAAGACAAGAGCGCGGTGAAAACTTCGCCGGAAGGAGAAGACTAGAAGCGATCACAGAGCTTTGCGAGCTCGAGACAATGGCGGATTTGAGAAAGTAAAGAGAAAGAGGGTTTTTCGCAAAAGTGATGATGAAGAGGTGAGAAGACGAGGAGAGAGGGAAGAAGTTTTGTCAAAAACGCGACGCGAAGGAGGTGGCAAAACGCAATTGATGTGCCTCAAACAATGTGTTTGTCAGACGGCGCACAAAAACGCAAGGCGACTTAAATGGCACGTATCGAACCAGTCCAAGTGGGGGACAGACGCATGGTAGAAACGGTTGTGAAATGTGTGTGCGTAAACAGCTCATATACGCGTGATAAAACTCTTGGAGTTCTTGGTTTAATGATAGTAATGACTGACCGCTGAGAGAAGATCTCAGCTAAATAACTTGAATAAACTAGGTTATTGGTTTCTAAAAGCCTTGATGAGACAGACTACAGGACCTAGTCGTGTGAAGCCGACGTACGATGACTTCGGTAATGGATGATAGAGCAAGATAGCCGACATGCTATACGATATGACGATATAAGTTCTATCACCTCAGGATGTCGAGGTAATAGAACCTAGGGGGCAGTTGTGGGGACATATTTTCTAAGTGCCAACATGTAGACAAGGTGACGCCGAGTGTCAGCTGAGGTGCCACCTGTCCGGTCATGACGCCGAGATGATCTCGGATAGGCCGAGGTTATCTCCGAAGATATCGAAGTCCGGGATAAGCAGATAGGGGACAAGAGTCCTAAAATGAGAGAAGACTTCAGTTTGGGTAAAGATAAAATTCTTAGAGAGTTTATCACAATCCAACTGGGAATCCAGATTAGCAGTAATCCTAAGTCCACTAGAGCTAGGCTTCTATGGAGACTAGGATTGTATTGGCTATAAAGGGAGGTGCCCCCATGGGTCTAAGGTACGCAATTTATATTCTGAATAGTGAGTTAATCATTTTTGTTATCTTTGAGAGATAACTGACTTGATCATCGGAGTGCCCCCAGGTGGACGAACCACCGCCGGAATCTCTTCTTTCTGTTGCAGGTCGTTCGGACTTAATCTATTCTATCGGTGCTCTCCAGCTAAGTACTATTTATATATACTTGTGGACTACTATCACCAATAAAAAAAGTATTATACCTTCTAATAGCATTACCAAGAGGAGTGAAAATTTAATGTTTACCCACTTATTAATATCCAGAACTACTGATATGAGTAATTTAATGTGGTTACATAAATTTGTAAAAAGTACTCATGGCAATGAGAATGTCATGTCATTCTAGATGTTCATAGCTATTGAAGCAGCGTAGAAACAATTGTGTCTAATATACTAACATAATATCTGTGTTATCTACGAGATAAAATAATACATTATGCATAAATAAATAAACAAATTATTGTATTCACACTCGTTTGTTTTTTTAACTAGTGTTTCTCTCATAAAAAATTATTTATAAGTTTGAGAGTTTTATAAAATTATGAATAAAATATGAGTTTAATGTTACATGATTTTTTGAATTTATAAAACACATAATGTAAGTAATTTCTCTCCCACCTAAAATAAATTTAGTTATTACATAATTAGCCAAAGGTGTATTTTTTTTCTAAATTTTAAAATTTAAAAAAAATATTTGTTATTAATATATATGTTAACTTTTTTGAAAAGTATCTTAATTAATTTTGTTCATACCTTCAATCAAATTTTAATCTAACATATAATAGATTTAGAGGAGTTAAGTTAAAAGAGGCTTCTAACCGCATCATCAAGCTAGTATGCCGCTATACATTTATTCAATTCAAATAACCTTAAATATTATTGAATTTTTGGTATAGGTATTTTGCATTGAAATGATAATTCAAAACATGAGTAAAAAACTGTATCTAAATTGAAATAATGTTAAAAAACTTTAGCACGTAATAGTTGAAAAAATAATGAAAATCTAATTTGTATTTCAAAAAAATTATGATGGACTATAACAGATTATGTACATTGGTTAGTGTTTGGAAATAAATATTTTCTTATTTTTCTTCTTTTCACTAACCTATCTCATGTATCATGCCATTGCCATATGACTAGCGTGGGTAACTGCCGATGAAGGATGAAGGATGAGGAATTAACCTATCTTTGTTGTGTAGCATCATCTAATGGTGACCTCTAAGGCCATCTCCAACGGTTCATCAAACCTTGCATCAGATTTGAAATTTGGTGAAAAAGTCACTTTTTGGAATTCAATGGTTTCAGCAAATTGGTATCAAAATGAGAATGGAACAAAAAATTCATCAAAGTGAGAACAGGCTCCAGATTTCACTATTTTATTGTGCTTTACAGTTGGGGGAGACCAACCGGTCAACCAGTCGGATGTCCGGCCAGTTGACCAACCGGTCGACCGTTCCCTTTCAAATAGGTAAGTTCAAACAGGTCGAAGGTTCAAACAGGTAAAAAAAAAAAAAAATTACCCTTACCGGTCGACTGGCTGGTCAACCAACCAGTTGACCCTTCCCTCAATTCTGCATATATTTTGTTCGACAGGTTTGATGCTCACCGTTGGAGGAAGCCGTATCAAATTGAGAAAACAACCTATTTTTTACTCAGATTTAGTGAAAAAAGAAATGAACGGTTTGAGATGCTCTAATATCTCAACTTTTTAGGGTCTAACACCAAAAAAGTCACTCTTTGTAATTAGGTCTTTTTAAGAAGAAAAGAAATTTAGAAGTAAAAGAATTTTAAAAAAATAAAAATAAAAACAAAATCATATATATTTGTTGGACCCGAACCTTGTAGTTATTTATTATATATATTTTTTTTGAGAAATTGTATGTATGTTATCTAGAGAATGAAAAAGTGGTGCAGCTGTTTTTTCTTTTTCTTTTTTTTTTCTTTTTATCGTTTTCTTTTCCAATTAGAAATGGGATTTATATATGTAACTTTTATGCAAACGAAGCATAGCTACTTCAGCAAAATGGTTATGCCGGGTGAGGCTTGTTTGATAGTCTAGGTTTCGAACTTTTGTCATAGCTTCTCTTCGGTCCAAATCGGATTGGAGGATATTATTGGACCTCCATGGTGCAAGCCCACTACAGAGTCCGCATCAATAATCCAAACCATTTATTATGTGGAGCTCATCGAGTATTTTATCCTTATAAAAAATCATTTGATCGGATATCAATAATCACTTGATTAGATCAGATTTGTATTAACAGTAAGTATGATTTTTAAAATAAACAATACGTTGATCGGATATTGATAGTCATTTAATCAAATCACATTTGTGTCAATGGTAAGTATGATTTTTAAAACAAATTATTTATACAAATGTGATATAACACCCCAAAATAAATAATAACAACAACCCGACTCATAACATTACTTACCAATGATCAACAACATTACATCTTCTATTCCATTCATAACTTTAATTAATACAAAAGATGACATATGCGTTTTACATTTGCAAATCCTAGATCCTAAATCTATAGCATATGACATGGATACATGGTTTAAAATAAGAGTAAAACCAAATAATTATATACCCTAATGGTTATATCTTTCCAAGTCGATACTTGGGTATAACAAAATGAGTTTAACTCAATATAAGTAAAGACCAAGGCTTATACAAAATTAATTACAACAAATAAACAAAATGAAGTTCTTGGCTCCAAGTCCTCTCAAACTACGTCCTTGGTGGAGGCATATCATCAGCACCTAAAAGTTGTTTTCCACATAGGGTGAGCCAAGCCCAGAAGAGATACTTTAACACAATATATGAAGCTTAATAAAATTATAAGGTGAATGCATATGCATGTCATTTGTCAAACATTCCTCATTCTTATCTCAAAACAATGCAATGCCAGATTGTAAATCAATTCATGAAAATAATTCTTTTATAACAGCAAACAAAACAGTGGATACAAAATACTAAGAATCTCTAGGTATGTATCTGTCAATAGGCTATACAAACACTACCAAAGCCATTTTACTAGTACTAATCGGAAGGATCGGCACCTAACCGCCCAAGTTCCTAGACTTTCACCAAGGACACACATGCCAACATCATAACCACAACCACATCCCTAACTAGATTCACCAAGGTATTCACTAATTTTTCTCAAAATTAATGCATTTTCAATGTTCAATATAAAATGATGCTGTAGCAATCCCGGTTTCGATCCTTCTTTCATGATTTGCCACTTCGACTGGGCCGGTCGGGGTTGAGCTGTACGATCAGCTCGCTAGGGTCCATGGGGCAGCGCCCCTTGGCGGGTCCAAGGGTAGCGCCCTGGCAAGGGTCGAGCTGCGTGGTCAGCTTGCGGGAGTCTAGGGGGCAGCATTCCTTAGCGGGTCCTAGGGTAGCACCCTAGTGGGGTTGAGGGGCAACGCCCCCAAAACAAAAATGCAAAATTCATTCGAAATTGCTTGTCCGCTCAAGCGGCCGTTTATGCGCTCGAGCAGAGAATGTTTGGTTTCAGAAGTTTGACCTGTCTGCAAAAGTATTGGGTTAGTGTATTTGAAGCTCGAGCGGGGCCTTCCACGCTCGAGCGGACCATGTTATATCAGTTCGTGAATCTAATGTTTCATATCACTTTTTCAGTCATCTCTCTCTCTAAAACTCTCCAGAATTCCAAATCGGGAGCTTCTCTCTCTAGAAGTCATATTCTCTCTTTGATTTCTCTAAATCCATTGGGATTTAGATCTAAGTTATTCACCAAAGTTGGTTATCATCTTGAGGGCTTCATTGTGTGCAGTGAAGATTGAGTTTCGACACCGTTGATTTGGGGGTTTCATCTCATTTCTTCTTCAAAACTTGAGGTAGGGATTTTCTTAGAGTTATATATATGTTTTTGTAAGATCTTGATGATTTTTGAAATCATCCTTTGATTAGCTTTGAGAAATTGATTGTTGATTTCAAGAAGATGAGTGATTTTGAAAGAGGGTTTAATTTCTTTTCTTTTTAAAATAGAAATTGAAGGTTTTGAACCATATTGATTGAAGAAAGATGATTTTTGGGAGATTCTTCTAAATATCTTGGAGATGAATGGTTTTGGTGAGAAAACCTAGAAATTGGGTCTTTTCTTTGAAAGATGTTGAAAATTCTTGGAAGATGTTGTCATATTTATTTTGTGTACCAAAATAAATGGATGTTTTGAAAATTTTTTATTTATATATAAATGACGAATTTTGTGAAAAAAAATGAGAAATGTCGTTTATTTTGGAAATTGTTGTCAAAATGTTGATTTAGTCTTGAATTGACTAAATTGTTGAGATTGCTCGAAATATGGGAATTACGTTATTCTCTTGAATGAATTAGATATAAAAGTATATATATATATATATTCATCTTGTGGAATTGTGTTGAAAAGAGGATTGAGAATTTTGATCACAATGGTATATTGTATGGAACAATTGAATATGGAAGTAATGTTGCATTGCATTATTAAGCATACATTGGCATTTCAATTCATTGGACTATGTTAAGCTTTGGAAATTTGCATTGAGAAAAGAATGATAGGAAATGGGTTTTCATGAAATGGTTTTGGGGTAAATACAGTGGTAAGTCTTGATAGGTAGTGTAGATGAAATTGTTTAAGTTAGCCTGAGTGTTCTTGCTGAAAGGCTAGAAAGTCACGCGGATAGGTGTCGAGCCTTCCGGTTAATACCGGTAAAAATAAAAATTGGTAGTACTCGTATAGTCTACTTGCAGATACCGACCTAGGGATTACCAGAGTTGTATTTACCGCCCCCTTTAATTAAATTGATAAATTTTGAAACAATTGAAGTTGCATAACATCATTGAGATGGTTTTTAAAAGATGAAGATGTGTTTTATTTTCCAAAAGGTATGGTATGGCATGTGTATTCATCTTTTGAGACTTGTATAAAATGTATATACTTTGTTAAGGATTTCCTACTGGGTTTTATGCTCACCCTACCGGATTTTTGTGCAGGAAAAGACGTGGTGAATCCGCCTAATTGAGGGCGTGGAAATGTGTGTGTTGAGAGCACTAAAGTTCTCATTTGCTGTGATCTTATTTGTAAGCCAAGGGCTATGTATGTATGGGTTTGAATAACCATTTTGTGTACCGGGCTTAAGCCTTGGAAGATTGTAAACCCTTAGGGGTGCTTATTTGGTTATTTGCTTGTTGTTTAATCAATATAATATCGCATGAGGAACTATTATTATTATGCAATGCAAGTATGAGAAGTTATATTTGCTTTTCCTTTAAGAGAGCTATGATCGTTGCATTATCATTTGGGCTAGAAATTTGGGGCGTTACAGATGCTTAATGCAAGATGTATAAGAAATTAGTTTCAATTTAACCTAATCCTCGTGCAATGTCTACAATAATCAAGACTATTCTCCACCGATAGTCCAAAATAGATATTTTCTCAACAGATAATTTCTTCAACAATAGATAAAATCTTGTAAATTCCAAAATATGAGCGATAACAAATATCCAACTCCACTCTCATCATCAATAGATACATTTTCCATATCTTTACAAATCCAAACATCTTTTCCTTTACTTCCACAAACCAATAAGAATGATTTTTCCAACAAAATCTCATTTGTTCTTTAAAATCTCATTTAAAGAGTAAGTTTTCAAAATTTCAACACAACCCAATAATATACACCCTTCCACAACATTCTCAAGCATTTATTTGAAAAACTCCTCTTTCAATTTCCAAAACCAAACCCTAGGTTCAACCAAAAAAAAATCCCAAATCACTAACTTATTTTCAAACAGCAAATAACTAAGCTAAGAACCATATTAAAGGTTGAAGAAATCCCTACCTCAAAGTAGAAGACAAGAGGAAGCAAAGGTAGAAGCTTGGCAGAGTCGAAAACAACAACTCCTTTAATTGAAACGAAGCCCTCGACGTGCTCTACCTTTTTCTCAAAAGCGCTAGGGTGAGAAAACCAATGGATTGAGATTACTTAGAGCTAAAAGGTAAGAACTAGAGAGAGTGTGTGGATTTTAGGGTTTTGAAATGTTTAGAGAGAGAGAGAGAGAGAGAGAGAGAGAGAGAGAAAGATGAAAAAGTGATTCAATACGGCATTTTCTCGAACTGATATACGCACAGATTGCTCGAGCGACCAAAACACCACTCGAGCGTTAGACACAATAAGTGACACCGCTTGAGCAACCAAAACCACTGGTTGAGCGCATAATGACCTCCTTTCAGAAGCAAAAGACCACTCGAGTGTAAGAAGTACCGCTTGCGCAAAGATACCACACTTCTAGTAGTTTTGTAGATTGTAAAAGGCCGCTTAAGAGCAAGAAAGATCGCTCTAGTGAACAAGCAAAAATCTGGGTAACAACTCTTTGAAAAACTAACCTCTCAACTGTTTCAAACACAATCACAACTTCCAAATACCCAAACTCAACTAGTAACAATATGAAAAGAGATGAACAACAGTTAAGGATATGGATTCTCATATTCAAAAGCTAGAAATAGATCGGGTCTAAACTGAAACCGTTATAATCTTTCCCCTTAAGGAATTTCGTCCCCGAAATTTATAACCAACTAATATTCATTGAAAGTAAATCAAATCATATATCATCTGGACTTGTAACAAGAATAAACAGAGTTTTTCAACATTAACTATTACAATTCAATTCTCCAAAACATATACGATGTTTATATATTATAACATAAATAAAATTTTCAACACAATTCTTAAGTATCAACAAATAGGTCTAGATACTTTTCATGGACTTTTGACTCACGCTCCCAAGTCGCCTTCTCAACCCCGTGGTATTGCCACAACACCTTAACCAATAGAATAGTCTTGCCTCACAAGACTTAGTCCCGAGAGTCTAAAACCCGTACTGGTCTCTCCTCATACGAGGTATCCACTACCTCTAACTCAGTCCAATCCAACACGTGTGAAGGATCAGGCTCGTACTTCCGGAGTATACAGATATGAAACACGTCATGAACCCCAAAAAGTTTGGGCGGCAAGGCCAAATGATAAGCTATCTCTCCGATCTGTTCTAGAATCTCAAAAGGCCTAATAAATCTAGAGGACAACTTCCCGCTCTTTCCAAATCTCATTAAATCCCATCTCGGTGATATTTTCAAGAATGCATGATCTCATACCTCAAAAGATAAAAGTCTTCTTCTATGGTTATAGCGATTCTGGTTTCCTTTTTCTTTAATTGTTGTGTCCGGACTTAGGTTCCGTGGAGTTGGTTGTTGTGTATATCTTGTTTACATCCTTTACTCTTTGTATTTGAGTCTTGGGTTGTGTTGGGCAGGTTTGAAACAGGTTGGTTGAGTTTTGAAACCAAAAGTAGTTGCCCAGATTTTTGCCTTCCCGCTCGAGCGGAGCTTTTGACGCTCGAGCGGGCCCTTCGTTGTTGTTTCTCCGCTCGAGCGGGTGTTTTGACGCTCGAGCGTGATTTTCCATCTTCCAATATTTTCCTCTGCAGTGTTGGGCGCTCGAGCGGGCGTTTGGACGCTCGAGCGGGGAGTTGGACACTCGAGCAGGGACCTAGTTCTGCAAAAGTTCTGGGAGCGTGTATCCGGCGCTCGAGTGGTGGTTTGGACGCTCGAGCGAGAGTCTGTGGGTGACGCTCGAGTGGGGGTTTCCACGCTCGAGCAGGGCGACTCTTATATAAAACCAAGATCCGACTTTTTGGATCACTTTTTCAACTCCATTTCTCTCTCTTACTTTTCCAAACCGCCATTAGAGACCTTCTCTCTCTAAAACCTTGCCTTCTCTCTAGGTATTGATCTAGTAGGAGTTGTTTCCTCACCTTTGGTCTTTACAAAAGTTGGGTTGATCGTCGAGAGCTACGTTTTGATCCGAGAATATTGAGTTTTGAAGCACGTTGAGTTTCTTCATCTTCTTCCCTTGAGCTCTGAATTTAAGGTAGGGATTCCTACTCATTACTATGGGTTTTGACCTAGATTTTTGGGCATTTTGTTAAATGGTTGATTTTGGGAAGTTAGGGTTTGAAAATGTTAAAAGGGGGTTTTGTTATTTTGATTCTAAAAATGTGTATTTTAGGTTTCAAAATAATGATATTGTTGTTGGTTGTTGATATATAGACCATTGGGTCAATATTGGGAAATGGGGTAGAAAACCCTAAATTGTTATATAAATTAATTGGTATAATTAATATGGGAAAATTGTGGTTATATGGAATTGAGTTGGAAATAATGAAATTGACTCATTATATGGTAGAATGGTGGAGTTGGATTTATTAATTGCTCACTTTTGAAAACATTGATATTTTATCTGTTGGAGCTTTTATTATCTGTTTAGAAATAATTGCTTGGACTACCGATGGAGGGTAGTTTTGATTGTTGTAGACAATGCATGATGATTAAGCAAACTAAAACTAATCAATTGGATGTGTCATAGAGTATGACAGTTGATAGAATACATTAACGTTATGTATTGATTGATTGTGTATATAACCTATGTGTATATACGTTGTGTGTGTGGGAGGAGATAGGGGATGTACTCCACGGTTTAGGGGAAGATAGGGGATGGACCTCTAAACCGGATGTTGTTTGGGAGGAGATAGGGGATGGACTCCGTTGATACAGCTCATATGCTTGTCAGTTAAAGTGTTGATATAGCTCATATGCTTATCTATGGAAGTGTTGATATAGCTCATATGCTTATCTGTTGAAGTGTGGATATAGCTAGTATGCTTATCTGTTGAGATGTTGATATAGCTTATATGCTTATCTATTGTGAAATGGGAAAGGTTTAATATGAGTCACTATCTCATGTTAATTGTTGGCCAGGTTCTGAGCCGTTGTTGTGAATTGTGAACTTGATAAGAAATGGAAAATGAAATGAAACATGGACATAGTGGTCATGTAATGGAAATGGGTTATGAATTGATTTATGGGAATTAAACATTTATCAATTGCTAATGTCTTAGTTACTGCTCATACTGTGTTTAGCATATCTCTACTGGGCGTTGGCTCACCCTATATGGGACATTATTTTCAGGTACAGGTAGCATGCCACCTCCAAGGACTTAGCTTGGATAGATATGGGAGTTGAAGACTCTTTTTGATTATTTTGTTTGTATTACATGTATATCAAGCCAAGGGCTTATTTTGTATAGAGTTAGTACTCTTCTTTTGTGTAACCAAGTGTTGACTTGGAAAGCTGTAAGCCCGTAGGGCATTTGCTTTTGTTGTTAACATGTAATACTGTTTTAAGAACTACTCTGATGAATGGAAAGGTGTTGATTTTTCTTATATCACTGCATGTCTAAATGATGGGTATTATGTATTATTTTAAGGGCATTACAATGGTCGGCATAGCTCTTCTAGCGACTCTGAGCTGAAACCAACCTTTTACGAATAATCGCGACCTTCTCCATCGTTTACCAAACTAATTCAAGACCTAACATAGGTGTGTCATTCACATCGGCCTAACACACTGGAGATCTATACGGTCGGCCATACAAGGCCTCAAACGGCACCATACCAATACTCGCCTGAAAGTTGTTATTATAGGCAAACTCCACTAAGGTAAATGCCTCTCTCACGACCCCTTAAAATCCAAAACATAACCAAGTTTATTATAACCCTTATCTATACTCGAAACAAACAAGGCTACGTCTCTCTTTATCCCCCTCCACCAAAACTGGCGGCTAAGGTCGTAGTACATCTTTGTGCCTCCTAGGTGTACCGCAAGGCGTGAATGGTGGAATTCTCGGAGTATCTCCTTTCTACAAGATTCTGACACAAAAAGACGATCCAAATATCTCACACTCGAGTCAAAATACATGTCCAAGCCCTTTTTTACCTTTCCACTGGATATCTTCCCTCGGATGGCCTCTACTTCGTGATCACCCCTCTGTGCTTCTATAACTTAGCTTACTATTATAGGTTATGCAACTACAGTGTACAAGGCCGACTCAACGGACTCGCCAAGATACAAGTCAAACTAATAGCACTCAACATGGATGTCAATTTTTTTCTTTTTCTTTTTTTTCTTTTTCTTTTTTTTTATGATTGGATGACATTTAATTTTTGTGCATTTTTAGCTATCCCAACTTTGATTTTTAGCAACGAAAATGTATTGTAGAGAAAGTTATTTATCTTTTAGCGACCAAATATCATTGTCATTAAAAATGTCATTATTTTGTTTTTCGCGACCAAATTGGGATATTTTATGACGAAATATTAGCGACCAAATGTTTAATCTTGTAAAATCAAATATTTTGTGACAATATAAAATTGGTCGCTAATTGTCATTTTCAACGACATGTTCAAAAATTTGTCGCTAAAGACTTTTTTAGACGCACTTTTAGTGACTTTTTTAGTGACAAAATTAATTTTGTCACAAAAACTATTTAGAGACCAAAATAATTGGTCACCAAAAGTCTTATATGTTGTAGTGATTGTGGTTTGATTCAAAATTTAAAGGCCTATAGAAAGAAACATAATTGATAATGAAACAGATTGGGTGAGATTATTGGATTAATATTGTGACCTTTTTTGGTGTGAATTTGTGTGTTTAATTACTTTTTAGCAATTTGCATGGGTAAATTTAGATTTTGAAATTTGTGGACTTTTGGAATAGTTGTTTTTGAAATTTTTAAGAATTTGTACATTATAATGCAATATGTTTTTGAAATATTATTGCTATAATTTTAATACTAAATGTTAACTATAGTTTGCATAGGAACCGTTCCTATTACGCTCAAAATTTAAATATAAATATAGAGTGCATATTAAATTATTGCAATGTGCCCATGAAAACCACTGTAGGGTAAGTTTTAATTCCAATCTGCCTATCAAATTCTGTACTTGAAAATTAATTACAAGTCTATAGTAAAATTTTACTTTTATTTTATCTTGTTTTGAAGTTTCCTACATGCGGTAGAAGGAAATAAATTTTGGGATAAACCAAAACAAATCAAGAAAGGATTAACTAAAGAGTAATAAACTTTTATAAGCGTGTACGTGTGTTCATGTATATATATATGCCATATATGAAAGACCTTATTTCCAATTTTTATTGGCAATTTTTTTTATATATTTTATTTTTGGGGGAACAGTTTTGTTTGTTGAAATAAGTAACCAAAAAAAAAAAAAAATTGAAATAGGTGGGGGGAGAGGAGGGAGCACAAAAGGAGGACAGACCACTTGTGTTATGCAAATTTTAATTTTTCGGAATTGGTGCACTACAACATTTTCTTAGTTTAGTGACATTTGAAAGTGTCACAAAAACTATTCTTCTAATGACATTTTTTGGTCTTGTGGCATTTTGAACAAGTGCCACTTCTATCGGTGCCACGGTAGATACTTGCAAGTGTCACTGCACCATCATGGCTAAAAACTTTCAATGACATTTTAATGTCATGGTAGATATTATTTGTGGCACTATCAAGCGCCATTAAAAAAAGAGTTAGTGACACTTATAAGTGTCATTACACCATCAAAATTAAAACCTTTCAGTGACACTTTAATGTCATGGTAGGCATTATTCGTGACGCTATCAAGTGCCATTCGTGACGATAATTCGTTGTGGAACAATTTGATCCGCTCTTGCGGAGACTCGAACCGCCAACCTCCCGCACCATAAACCTTATACACCACACTCTTCCCACTACACCTCTATAGCACCACATGATTATATATGCAACATATATTATTTATATAGTACATACATCTATATTAATATGTATAAACATAATTATTTTATTGAACATAATTTATGTAAAATAAACTATTTACTACCAAAATAAAAAAAAGACCACTTTTGGCGACTAAAAATATTTTTTAGTCGCCAATTCTATACTTTTGGCTACTAATTATTTTTTAGTTGCTAAAAAACTTAACTTTTGTCGACCAAAATCGGATTTGGTCGCCGAAGATGCACTTTCAGCTACCAAAATTTTGGTCACCAAAAAATTTTATTCCCGCCTTAGGATTTTAGTTCTCCCGCGCTAAAAATGACCATTTTTGGCGACTAAACTTATTTTTTAGTCGCCAATTATAAATTTTTGGCTACTAAATTTTTTCAATCGCCAAAAAGCTTTACTTTGGGCTAGTAAAAATTTTTTAGTCACTAAAACTCATATAATCAGCGACCAAACTTAGTTTTAGTCGCCAATTGTAGACTTTTGGCTGCTAAAATTGTTTAGTCACCAAAAAGCTTTACTTTTGGCAACTAATGCTATTTTGGTCGCTGAAAGCTATACTTTCAGCGACCAAATTTTTTTGGTCTAGAAATTTAGTCGCCGAATATGCTTTTTCCTGTAGTGTATATTGAGTTTAATTCATTTATTTTTAATCATTTATTGCATTTTAAAATTTTAGAAAACATATTGGCATTTTTTGTTTTTTCAAAAATGTCATTATAAGCTTGGAAAGTTTTTGGCTTAGTGGCATTTCTCAAAATGCTATAAAATATTTGTTTATGACACTTTTCACCTAAGTTCCATAAAAAGTAATTTGCACCTACCTAGTGTCCTGACATTTTTTAAAAAATACCATTGCAACTAAAATTTAGTGGCATCTGTTAGTAAATGTCACGAACATAATTTTTTGTGTCATTATTTTATAAAATGCCATAAAATTGATGTGACATTTCTTTATTGAAATACCACTAGAGCCTTATATGTTTTGTGATTCTGTGGCATTTTTCTAAAACATTTAATGCCAATTTTTATTTTTGTGGCATTTTCTAAAAACATGTTATTAGTGTAGTGTCACTAAAGTGTAAATTTGTTGTAGTGAAATGACACTTTTTTTTAATTGAAATGCCACTAGAGCCTTGTATGTTTGTGGCTCTATGACATTTTTCTAAAAAATGCCACCAAATATTCTTTTTGTGACATTTTTTAAGAACATGTCACTAGTATGGTGTCACTAAAATATGTTTTTGTTGTAGTGTTGTGACACTTGTTCATTGAAATGTCACTAGAACCTTTTATGTTTGTCGTTTTGTGGCATTTTTCAAAAACGTGCCACTAAATATCATTTTTGTGGCATTTTCTAAAAATATGCCACTAGTATAGTGCCACTAAAGTATGTTTTTGTTGTAGTTTTGTGACACTTGTTCATTGAAATGTTACTAAAGCCTTTTATGTTTGTCGTTTTGTGGCATTTTTCAAAAACGTGCCACTAAATATCATTTTTGTGGCATTTTCTAAAAATATGCCACTAGTATAGTGCCACTAAAGTATGTTTTTGTTGTAGTGGTGCATTTAATTTTGTTGTCTTAATACATTTAATTAAGCTTCTCTTGTTTGCTTATATTGTCAAAAAAATATAAAAAATATGTGCATCACCTTTTTTTTGTTTTGTTTTTTTTTTTTTTTTTCCCCAACTCCTTTTCATTTACCTAGCCTATTCAATCCACATTTGATATTCAAGTTTTAGGAGTTTACAATGATGCATTTTAATTTTAATTTTTGGTCTTGTGGCTTTTTTTTTTTTTTTCAAGACATGGTTGGGTGTGCCATCCCTTTGCCCCATCACAAGATAGGTTTTATTAATTTCAAATTTCAAATGTCCCTAGTTTGCCTATGGGAGTTCCAATCTTAACAGAGATAATCCACTACCTTGTTCAAAACTGAAATATAAGTCGAAAGTGAGTCTTTTAATCTACTATTATACAGAGTTTACTTCAACTTTATAATTTTAGAATTATTACGTTATTAATTGCATGTTAATTTTTGTTATTAATTGAAGAGCAATGTTAGGTATCATGAAAAAACTTTCATGAAAATGATCATGAAATATTTATGACTCTTGGATTACACTTAAAATAAAGCACTACACACTAATCAAGGTAATCCAAGAGTCATAAATCTTTCATGATCATTTTCATGAAAGTTTTTTCATGATCCCTAACTTTTCTCTTAACTGAATGAAAGTTTTGAATGTTTCAATACTACGTTGCGGGTTGCGGGGAGGTTTGCCCATGTGGGGCCGGTACTTTGTATGTCAAATTGATTTTCTTTTCTTTTTTTCTTATGTTTTTTTTCTTTATTTACTTATTTATTTTTTCAAGAGATTTTTATTGATAAATCTATTTTAGAATTGTTGTAACCCATTAGGTCCACAAAAGATTATTATAACCTGATTAGTCCTATATACTTTTCTTTTTATTCCATGAAGTCTATTTTACTAATTTTATATTTTTACTGGACTATTATGCCCTTACATATATATATTAGGTTGATACACGTATCACGTTACCTATTTTTTCGTTTATTCTGTTTTCATAGTTCTATCTTCATGGTTTTCATCATCATTCTAATTCAGATGGATACGTTTCTATTTTGCATGCTCGTTTCAAGGCCTTGATGTGCTAGGGTTTCATTGTTGCTGTTGCAGTATGGTTCAATAATTTTTGAGTGAAGACGACGGATTGGACGGTGTTCGATTGTGACATTTTCTGGAATATAACTAGTTGAAATCAATTGTTTTCGAGTTACAGGACGAGTGTAGGATTGCATTATTAAGGTT
>JAPPVO010005586.1:0-10445 GCA_030407325.1 Camellia japonica | reverse complement strand
AATACCCCCAACATATTAAAATACCAAAACTTAGAACAAAACGTATACATTGGAGTAGGAATTCCCTACCTCGAAGAAATAACCCAAAAGAGAAGACGAAGATGATGACCCAAACTCCAAAGTGCTCCAAAACCCAAATTGTTCAGATTAAACTGAAGCCCTCGACCCACTCTAACTTTTTAATAAAGGATCTAGGGTAGAAACACCCTAAAATTAGATGAAACCTAGGGTAGAAGGTGTGTAGAGAGAGAGAAGAGTCGGACCTAGGGTTTGGAAACAAAAAGAGATAGAAAAACTGATTAAAATCCCGCTGCTGCCTATTTAAACTGAACAGGCTCGCTCGAGCGACCAGACACAAAAATCCATGCTCGAGCGAAGAAAAGCTCGCTCGAGCCAAAAACTCGATGCTTCAGGTCTGCAACCCAGAAGCTCGCTCGAGCGACGAAATGCTCGCTCGAGCGAAGAACTCGAAAACATACACCTCGCTCGCTCGAGCGAAGGAAGCTCGCTCGAGCCAAGAAACACATCTCTCAGGTCCTAAGCCCAGACGCAGACTCTCGCTCGAGCGACCAAACCCTGGCTCGAGCGAAGAACAAAAACAACAGCTCGCTCGAGCGACCAACTCCTCGCTCGAGCGAAGGTCCAAAATTCTGGACAGCAACACTTGGTGTCTAAACCCAACCAACCTGAAACAAACCTGCCCAAAGACATCCTATAACTCAAAAATAAAGAATTAAAGGACAACAACAACAATACACAATGCCTGGATCCACGGAACTTAAGTCCGGATACAACAATCTAAAGGAAAAAGACCGGGGTCGCTATATGTACTCTCGACCAAAGATTACTGATGTCGGTGGATTTTCTGGGCTTTGATCGAATGAAAATCGGCAATCCATAGTAGAGTGTAATGAGCTCCTCTTAAAGAACTATATAATCCATAAACAAAAGCAATAAATAATATTATTGTATAGAAAATGATATGCAAACCTATTTTTTAAATTTATTTTTTTTAAAAGTGGATTTAACTTTCAAGTTAGAATAGCAATTTAGTGTAAAAACCAATTAACTAACATTTATTTTTGGAAAAATTATCCTATCTTTCAAGAATTCCAATTAGGCTGTGTGTCCTTCTAATTATATTAGTTGTTTTATATAATATATAGGGAAAAAAATAAGAAATAATGGATCTATAACTAATAGAATTGTAAGAACATATCATGTAAAATATGAGGCAGACCTATCTAATAAATTTTTATTTTTAATTTTTTTAATTTTTGAGTTTGAAATGGGTTCTCTCTAGCTCGGCGTGCTGTTGTTGAGTTTGGTGGCTCCACCTTGATAATATCAATTACTAGCTTAAGAGAACTACTTGAGTAAAATATCTAGTTAAAAAATTAAGATGATTAGATACTATCTAATTCTTAGAATTATCTTAATTTTTTTATATAGATAGTATATTCAGTAAATGTTATAAGATGAATGATTCGAAATTAACAAAATTGATTCCAGATAGGCCCAACAAACTGAGACCTAACAACATAATACCTAACTGGAGTAAATGTATTTCTTTTTAACCTCCGTTTGTTTCAACATAAAATTTTTAACACTAGAAATTATTTTTTCATGTAATTAATTATGCACATAATTTTCTTTTTAAATTTTGGCTATCAAGTTGACACTTGAAACATAAAATTTTAAGGAAAACAATCTGAAAAGATCAATCACGTAAAGTTGTTGTAAGGGTTATAATGAAGAATTTGTATTACTTACTTCTTGTATGAGAGTAGCAGGAGGATGTTGACAGTTGGGCATGTAGGCTGTGATGAAAGCACCAACCGAGATCTTCTCAGGGAACCTCTCCATAGCCAGAGAAATGCCAAGCCCACCATAGCTGTGCCCCACCAAAACCACCTTCGCATCATCACGATCAGGCAAAGAGGCCATAAACTCCATCAAGGGCTGCAAGTAGTCAGAGATCGAAGCCATCTCATCGAGCCTTCTTGGGTCCACCCCACAACCACCCAGGTCGAGGGCAGTGACACGGTGGCCCGCTGCCCGGAGCAGAGTGGCTAGCTTGTACCAGCACCATGCTCCGTGGCAAATTCCATGAACCAGAACAAAGTGCTTTGCACTAGTCTCCTCCATTGATGATTCTTGTTGTCTTTAGTTTTGGATTTATGAATGGTTTATAGGATCATTGAAGGAATGGATGACAAAAAAGAGTTAAAGAGGGATTATAATGTGGGGATGAGAAGTTTCACACTTTGTAGGGTATACAATTAATAGTAGAAGAACAACCACAGATCATAATCGTTGTCTTACATGACAATAGTCAGAAACATAATAATTATAATAAAAGGAAAAATGTTTATGACTCATTTATTGTCAATTAAATATTTTTTTTAATAATGTTATATGTATTAATTGGTATATCAATTACTATACTAATAGATAATATAATATAATTTTAAAAGTTTTAAATTTTTATAATTTATATAATAGATAAGATTATGTGGGGGCCGAATAAATGACGAAGTCAGGAGGCGCGCGCAATAGAAGGCTGATATTAATCGGCTATATCCTGCGAGAATAGGGAGGGGGCCGAAGATAATTTATGGGCCGAATAAGTACGGATGACTGGAGCCGAATAAAGGAAAGGACAATAATTAGAAAGTAGGCCCTGGCCCCGAGGCCCAAAAGAAACAGGTATAAATACAGGAATAACGGATATAGTAGGTATGTAACAATCACTTTTTGCTTAACTTAGAAGAGAAGCTATTTTGAGTGCAAGAACTGACTTGCCCGTCGGAGTGCTAATTCCGGCACCCCCGACCGGAGTGTTTGTATCTTTTCAGGTGTCTAGCTGAGGATCTCTAGCGTCTCCCAGGATCTGAAGAGTATTTCCAAACCACTTCTCCACAATTGGCGCCATCTGTGGGAATACTCAAATACATCCATGGCAGGCGTGACTGAAGATCCTCCGATAGCCACCGACGAGACCACACAGAGAGATGACCTCACCCCAGCAAATATGCTCAGAAAGGAAACCATCACTGCAAGACGCGCCTTGAACTTCGATTCGCCAACGACTTCAGCGCAGGAGACAATGCAAGCCATCATGGAACAATCAAAGCAGAATGAACAAAGGCTGGAGAACATGATCGCTGAAAATGAACGTCTCCATCAAGACTTGGCCCTGGAAGTGGCAAAATCTAGAGAAGCTGTACGCCAAGATCCCGGACATCCTCCGAAGGCAGGTGGACAACGACCTCGAGCCTGACCAAGGGATACCGATAGCGACTCCAACTCATTGTCCGCGGAGCTCAACAAGAAGGGACGATCCGAAACTTGCAGCTCCTCCGAAAAGAGTCTTCGCACAAGGAACAAGCGCAGAAGAAGCACTTCAGACGAAGACGACCAGCATGATCCCTTTATCTGACGGATCGCAAGGGTGGTCCTGCCCAAGAAGTTCAAAGCTCCGTCATTCACTCTCTACGACGGAAAATCAGACCCCACTGATCATATTCGCCATTACAAGCAGGCCATGACATTGCATGCAGACAACGAGGCCCTCATGTGCCGAATATTCCCCAGTAGCCTGGGACTATTAGCTGTCAGGTGGTATTACAAGCTGGAGCCAGCTTTGATCAAAAGCTTCCATCAATTGCAAAAATCCTTCAGGGCCAGGTTCATCACCAACGAGGTACAACCGAAACAGGCCGACTCTCTCTGGGCTATGCAGATCCAGTCAGGAGAAACGCTCAGAGCGTACTCGGCGCGCTATTGGGAGTGCTTCAATCTCGTCGGCGACGCTTGTAACGACTTCATGGCCATCACCGCCTTCAAAATGAGACTACACCCTGACAGCGCTCTTCGCAGTTTCCTGACCAGAAGACCCCCCAAAACAGTCTGGGCGTTAATGAAGAAAGTTGAGGAGTATTGCAAAGTCGAAGACGATGCCTTGAGAATTAAAGCCGGACAAATGTCCAACAAAACAGCACTCCCCGAAATTGCCCAACCAATAAGTTCCGTGCCACCTCCGAGCCCTGAGCCACGACAACGCGTTAAAAGAGACAAAAGTCGGGACTCGCGCCGATCAACCGATCAATGCTCCCACCGAACGAGCGAACAGCTGCAAGTCGACAGCAGGCGCTTGAGGCGTGCCGACAAGAAGTACACCGAATTGTCTAAACCGATCACTATGATAATGACCAAGGTCCAACACCGTCCATTCTTCAAATGGCCGTCGAAAATGGTAGGACCTCCCGACACGCAAAGAAGGGATTGGCAGTGCGAGTATCACAAAGATCACGGCCACGAGATTGAGAGTTGTTACGCATTAAAGGATCACCTGGAAGAGCTGGTGCAAGACGGCCGATTGCAGCAGTACGTGAGAAACGGAAAGCCAATCAAGGCACTAGCCTTAAGGCAACCCCCACTTGGCGTGATCCATATAATCTACAGCCTGCCAGCGCCCCTAACCGTGCAAGCAATCCAATCTCATCCAATCCCCCAGAAGTAACATATTCCGACCGAATGGCCCAGAGAAACTCCGACAATCACGTTCGATGATTCCGATCTTTGCGGCGCAACAGCCTCCCACGTCGATCCGTTGGTCATCAGATTACGCGTAAATCAGTTCACCATTGAACGCATTCTCATAGACCCAGGGAGTACTTCAGAGGTTATGTATCACAAGACTTTCATCAAACTCGGCTTCAACAAGTCAGATCTATCTCCGGCTCCTCACCCATTGTTCGGCTTTAACACAAACCCTGAGTACCCGTTAGGGAAGATCAAACTACCTGTTCGAGCGGGCTCCAGAACGGTCGAAGTAGAATTCCTGGTCGTAAAGCTCCCTTCGCCGTATAACGTCATCATGGAGCGAACCTGGTTACATCTTATGAAGGCCGTTCCAAGCACTTATCATCAGCTTGTACGCTTTCCGACGGCCCACGGCATTGAAGAACTCCGTGGTTTCCCACAATCGGCACAAGCAGAGATTTTATGAAAACCTTATCACCGACTCGACCTGTGGGCCTTGATACTTGTACATACTCTACCGTTGCAATACAAAACATCTCGTTTTCTTATGCTTCAACTTCTAAGCCCTTAAAGGCCGATCAAAGCCTCGGATTCGGAGCGCCCTTCGCGGATATCACGATGGGCCGAATAAAGCCTCCAGATTCGGAGCGCCCTTCGTGGATATCACGGTCGGCCGAATAAAGCCTCCGGATTCGGAGCGCCCTTCGTGGATATCACGATTGGCCGAATAAAGACTCCAGATTCGGAGCGCCCTTCGTGGATATCACGATGGGCCGAATAAAGCCTCCAGATTCGGAGCATCCTTTGTGGATATCACGATCGGCCGAATAAAGCCTCCGGATTCGGAGCGCCCTTCGTGGATATCACGATCGGCCGAATAAAGCCTCCGGATTCGGAGCGCCCTTCGTGGATATCACGGTCGGCCGAATAAAGCCTCCGGTTTCGGAGCGCCCTTCGTGGATATCACGAGTGGCCGAATAAAGCCTCCGGATTCAGAGCGCCCTTTGTGGATATCACGATTGGCCGAATAAAGATCCGAACGAATAAAGACTCCGGATTCGAAGCGCCCTTCGTGGATATCATGATTAGCCGAATAAAGCCTCTGGATTCGGAGCGCCCTTCGTGGATATCACGATTGACCGAATAAAGACTCCGAATTCGGAGTGCCCTTCGTGGATATCACGATTGGCCGAATAAAGACTCCGGATTCGGAGCGCCCTTCGTGGATATCACGATTGGACCAATAAAGCCTTCGGATTCAGAGCGCCCTTCGTGGATATCACGATTGGCCGAATAAAGACTCCAGATTCGGAACGCCCTTCGTGGATATCACGATTGGCCCAATAAAGACTCCGGATTCAGAGCGCCCTTCGTGGATATCACGATTGGCCGAATAAAACCTCCGGATTCGGAGCGCCCTTCATGGATATCACGATTGGCCGAATAAAGACTCCGGATTCGGAGCGCCCTTCGTGGATATCACGATTGGCCTAATAGACTCCGGATTCAGAGCGCCCTTCGTGGATATCACGATTGGCCGAATAAAGACTCCGGATTCGGAGCGCCCTTCATGGATATCACGATTGGCCCAATAAAGCCTCCGGATTCGGAGCGCCCTTCGTGGATCTCACGATTGGCCGAATAAGATTCCGGATTTGGAGCGCCTTTCGGCCAGAACAAAACGAAACAAAACATGCCAACATTCAAGATAAGGTGCTTAGCTAAAAAAGATTTTCAAAGCAAGACACAAATGTTTGAAGTAAAACTTTTTATTTGATCAAACAGTTGTTATATAGACGCAATCCGCGTTCGAACATTGCAATATCTATCTTTAACTTCTAAGGCGAAAAGGGGAATTAATCACGTTGATATAGCGGAGGTGTAGACAGGACCGCGGGGGACCTCGCTACAGCTCGGACTCGATTTGTAGTCACAGTTCTTAATCTTGAACCAAAGAGTCCAAATCCGGCAAATCGTTTTGAGAAAACAGATTTTTGAAAGAAGTGCCAAACATGGACTGCTTTGCCAGATACAGAGTCACCACCTAAATATTTTATTTTTGGGAAATTTAGGAAACCCTGACTCGGTGCCAAAGGCCACGTGTCCGTCATCACCAAAGTTGCCTCGGCTCGGGAACTTGGGTACGATTGGGGAAGGTCACTTCGTGAGCACCCCCGCTCGCCCGGTCAAAGACCGGCCTCTACTAACCATGATATCTTATTTTGAAAACATTGTGAGTTCTTATTCCGGTTATTAGCCTAGGTTACTATGTGATGCTTGCAGCAAATAAGTATAGACTGAGCCGCCTGAATTGGAACAAAATATTTCATGTTTGTTTGTTTGAAAATGGTTTGATGGTGCTACCCGCAGGTAGGCTAAGACGCGGATTTGCCACCCTCAGGTGGGCTTAGAAAACATGATTTTGCCACTATCTAGTGGGCTTAAAACAAACAGTCGATGATTCGTCCCAATCCAAGTAACACAACCTCCACCCACAGGCATTCAAGGTAGTTATATCATATAAGCATATAGCCTCATGGTAAGCATGCTATTCATGGCAACACTCACACGCATGCAAGGATGCTAAAGCATAAAACTCACCGAGTACTCCAAGCCAAAAACAAAAATTGATTAGAAATCGTGCATGATCCTAACTATACTGTAATGCCTAATGCAACACATACAATAATGCAACTATAGCAGGCTCGGCTATTCTAAGATGGCATATGGAATGCTACAGCTAACACGTATTCAATTTGGAATTGAAATACAAATGTAGTTTGTATGATGCGCCGAGCCCGTGCGTGCAAAACAGATGAATGATGCAAACATGCTATCATACTGTATGCTAATTGAAATATGCCCTAATCTAACCATCATAAGCGGTAAATAAAAGGGAAGAAAGACGTGGGGTTGGAAGACATACATCACACTCACCACACTTATTACAGTTTTGCCCTCGCGCAGAGGGTCCGAATAAATATACAGTCCCGAAAGAAAGAATAGTACAGTCCGAAATTACAGTCCGAATAATACAGATTTCTAATTAATTAACAAATTAACTAAGAAAGCTTTAAACTGGCATGCAAGCCAGGGGCTGCCTCGCTTCTGATGAATGATGTATGCTGGGCTGCCTTGCGCGGAAATCCACTGGGATGCCCCAATTAGCCTCTGTTTGCAATGTTTCTCGAAATGCGCGCCCGACTCTGAAAAGTTGCTGATTCTTGATATGCTGCAACAGAGAGCAGGAAAGGGCATAGCAAGTATTTCACAAAATATATGCATGCCTCGATCCTCGTGCCACCAATCACGCATATCGATGCATGATGGCCGAGGAGTCGGATTGCACAACTCAATATGGGATGAATGCAGATGAATGCTACAACAAAACCTAACTCCATCATGGGTAATCCGGAGTGTCGGTGACTTGAATTGAGACCGTTCCGTCACTCGGAGTACGAAACGTGCCTCGTTTCCCGTGCCCGGGCTAACTCCTATCCCGAACACGATGCAATATGCATGATATGTATGAAATGCAACTAAAATACAATCCTAGCATGCACAATGCTATGAAAATGAGATGCCTCGAAATGCGTGCACGCGGGCACGTAAACCGAGGCGATGACCCCAAGGCATGAAATGGCATGAAATATGACAACAATGAGACTAAAATGAGTGTCTCGAAATGCGTGCCCACGGGCACGCAAACCGAGAAAATGGCATACGGAATGCAATGAAGCTAAAATGATATGCAAAATGCAAAATGGACTTACACTAACATGAGTGAGCCTCAACCACACTCACATAAGAGGTCGTCGGATGAAAATAAAGCGCCTCGAGATGCGTGCACACGGGCGCGCAAACCGAGGCGATGACATACGCAATGTGATAAGACTAAAATGGCATACAGAATGCGAAATGGACTTACACCAACATGAGAGAGCCTCAGCTACACTCACACGGGAGGCCGTCGGATGAAAATAAAGCGCCTCGAGATGCGTGCACATAGGCGCGCAAACCGAGGTGATGACATACGCAATGTGATAAGACCAAAATGGCATACAGAATGCGAAATGGACTTACACCAACATGAGAGAGCCTCAGCCACACTCACATGAGAGGCCGTCGGATAAAAAGAAGTGCCTCGAAATGCGTGCCCACGGGCGCGCAAACCGAGGTGATGCATACGGAATGTAAAATGTCATGGAAATGATATGTAATGAGGCTAAAATGAGATGTCTCGAAGTGCGTGCCCGCGGGCACGCGAACCGAGAAAATGGCATACGGAATGCAATGATGCGAAAATGGCATACAAAATGCAGAATGGACTTATACCAACATGAGAGGACCTCAGCCACTCTCACACGGGAGGCCGTCGGATAAAAATGAGGTGCCTCGAGATGCGTGCCCACGGGCGCACAAACCGAGGCGATGCATTAAAGCATGAAATGACATACGAAATGCGAAATGGACTTATACTAACATGAGAGGGCCTCAGCCACACCCACATGAGAGGCCGTCGGATAAAAATGAGGCGCCTCGAAATGCGTGCCCACGGGCGCGCAAACCGAGGCGATGCATACGGAATGCAAAATGACATGGAAATGATATGCAAACATGCAAATGAAATTTCAGCACTTACAAATGATGCAAAACAGTCCCAAAAGGCGGGGAAATGACACCGAATGCCCGAAATGGTCCCGAGATGCGATAATAAGCACCCGGAATGGCCTACAGCCATACTAAACATGCATAATTGGTACATGACATGCAAAACAGTAGCAAGGCAGCCCCAAAATAGCATTATTCACAGTACAAAACATGGCGAAATAATGAGCATAGATAGGACAACAATAGCATGCAAGAATACGAGCCGAGAGAGTATTGAAGCAAGTGGTGTATGCGATGCTCAAACTGAAAAGTACCCTTCTACAACACTGATGAGGGACTAAAATATATGCACATTTTCAGTAGATGACATCCCCAACTCAGTATGAAAAACATGGTAAAAATGCTATGCAAGAATGAGGATATATATAAGCTATAACATGAGTTACCCCAAACATTCATCAAACCAGAAAATACCCTCAATGAGATATGTCAAGAAGATCAAAATATGAATATTTCTAGTTCTGATGATGGCCGAAAACAGAAGCTAGATAAGCTTAAAAAGGCATGCAAAATGGGGTCAAAGAGAGATATAAAGGCAAGTATAACATGGAGACCCCAAACAAAGTTGATCCCTTCTACAATATTGTAGAGGAACACAAAATAAGCTCACTCACAGTTCATGACATGTTCCAAAACAGACTTAATGTAGGTCAAATAAATCATGCAAGTTTACGGTAATTTGAAGGAATTATGAAGCAAGTGCATGATAGAGAGGCCAAACAGGGTTTATCCCTTCTTCAATATTGAAGAGGGGCTCCAAATATGCCCACTCACATTTTACCTCATGCTCGAAAACAGATCACTCATAGGCCAAATATTTCATGCCAAAAACAAGGGTAAAACATGGATTCAAAGAAACTTGCATATGGAGCATGAAAACAAGGTTGAGCCCTTCTTAAATGTTGAAGAGGGGCTCAAAATAAGCACAATATCAGTTCATGAGATGCTCCAATTCAGATCACACATAGGCCAAATATTCAATGCAAAATAAAGGCATACAAGAGGATATTGAAAGAAGTGTAAGATGGAGGGCTCAAACAGAGTTGAGCCCTTAAACAAACCTCAAGAATAGCTCAGAAGAAGACCACTTTCAGTATTGGTCGGAGCTCAAAACAGTGAGCAAGTAGGGTAGAAAAATGATACAAAAAAGTGCTAGAAAAGGAGAAATAGTGACTTACCCTTGAAGACTACACTTTGGTTGCTTCTTGGCTTGAGTTTGTTGCTTC
>JAPPVO010005585.1:0-13012 GCA_030407325.1 Camellia japonica | reverse complement strand
CCATAAATCTTGAGTTGAGAGCATGGCTTTATATGCATTCCTAATGCAAGTGGTTTTGTGATATGTTATAGTTTGTTTTGTGCAGTATGTTTGTGGAAGAATGATGGGGCTTGGTTTCGACATTATACCAAAAGGCACTGGAAAGAAGTTACATAGACCTTGCCATTGGATGGTTGGATAACAATTATACTTTTGTGAGGATAGTTGGAGAGGAAACTCTTGTACATCTTTTGAAGTGATGTGTAATATGAGATAACTTTTGTACTAAGAAAAGTTAACACTTGACAAGATTACGAATAATACAATAGGAAATCATAGATTAAGGTATGCATCATATGCTAGTAGACATTGAATTTGGCCAGATAGAATTTTTTTTCTCTCTTTTTAGGTTCTCTATGCCCAGGGCTTCACATTACATGGCCTTTTGGATTTAGCTGGAGGGTGTCATTTTAAATTCCACATAGCCTAGTCTTTCCCAAACACACATTAATGTGTATTACTTGGGCCTTTATATTGTGTGTGTGTGTGTGTGGTGTGTGTGTGTGTGTTTGTGTTTGTGGATTATATTTTCTGTATAAAGTAAGTTTTCACCATTGTCATGCTGATAGCAAAAATAGAATCTCAGCCATGTATTGTTACTGAGATGCAAGCACACCTACATAGAGGAAAATCAAGATGTGTATTTCAGATTGACTAGAAAATTTGGTCTAGAGTAGGAATAACAAAGTTTGGGAGATTCCTTCTCCCCAAGGTGTTTACCTAAATGTTTATATACATTTTATTGTGTGGGAGCAGATAAGGGATGTACTCCATGGTTTAGGGGAAAATAGGAGATGGACTCCTAAACCGGACATTGTTTGGGAGGAGATAGGGGTTGTACTCCATTGATACAGCAAATATGTGTATCTATTAAAGTATTGATATAGTAAATCTGTATATCATATATGAAGTATGGAAGTGTTTTGTTTGAGATTGATACAACAATTATGTGTATCTATTGTGAAATAAGAAGTGTTTAGTATGAGTTGTTATCACAATTGAAATGGATGTACTATTAATATGAGATGTAATCTCATTTAAATTATCTGGTCAGGTTCTGAGCCACGTTTATGAAATGAGTTGATGAGTAAAGGAAAGTGGAATGTAACATGGACATGATTGTCATGGAACTATAATATGTTATAAATTGGTTTATAAATGTTAACCATCTGTCGAATGCTATTATTTTAGTCATTGTTCATATTTGGTTTAGTATATCTCTACTGGGCTGTGGCTCACCCTATATGGGACATCATTTTCAGGCACAGATGGTATGCCACCTCCAAGGACGTAGCTTGGGAGGCTAGAGGCTGAAAGACCTTTTTTTGTTGTTTTTGTTATCTTTTGGTGTATTACATGTAAATTCAGGCCAAGGGCTTAATATGTATTTGGGTTAGTACCCTCTCTTTGTAACCAAGTGTTGGCTTGGAAAGTTGTAAGCCCATAGGGCATTTACTTTTGTTGTCAACATGTAATGCTTTTGTATGAACTACTCTGATGAATAGAAAGATATTTATTTCTCTTATATCAATACATGTCAAGAATGTTGGGTTTTATGTATTATTTTGAGGGCGTTACAGTCTCTATACTATCAATTGAACTTATTAAGACCTTAAAATGTTTAATTCAAACCTATTTAGTCTTTGAAAAGATTACAAAAATAAAATATATGCACATAATTATTATAAATTAAGTTAAAATTTATTCCAGAAAAATCTTGAATTTCTATTTTGTCCTTAAAAAATGTTTTATTTCACTGTATGTTCAAATTAGTATTAGAGATTGGTTTACCAATAAAATTATACGAGTTTTAGACATATTGAAAAAGTAAAATTAGACAATTTAAATAATAACATTTTCTTTGAATTGTAATGGAACAAAATAATTTATTAATTAAGTTATAAAAGAATTCAGTGAAAAGTATAAAAATAATCAATTAGAAATTATAAGCGAAATCCGGTATATAATATTAGATAAAGGCAAGTAAAAAGTAGTCATTGTAGAAAATAAGTAAAAAAATACTGCAGTCACTTTTCGAATACAGAATAAAAATTTAAGATTTTTTTGAAATAAAATTTTAGATAGATAGGGTCTTTTAGTAATTTATAATACTTATGCGCTTATATTTTATTTTTGTAATCTTTTTAAGGATTAAATAAGTTTGAATTAAATAATTTAGGTACTTAATAAATTCAATCGATAGTTTAGAAACTAAATAGACTTTAATTTATATACTTTAGGGACTAAGTAAACTCAATCGATAGTTCAGGAATTAAGTAGACAATTTAACGATAGTTTAAGGATAAAAAATGTAATAAACCCTAAAATTTGTAATCAAACGGCCTAATGTGAGTTTTATGAAATAATAATATTAACTAAGAGAAAATAAAAATAACCACATGAATTATGTGGATTCCAACATTGTCACGTGACGTAATCATGGAGTATCACGTGTATGACAGTTATCGAATATTCATCAAACATTTTATTAGTGTTTTATATTATACAAAATTCATCAAGAAATGAAATCTTATCGATATAAGAGTTCTAAACAATTAAAGATTGTTTGAGATAGGACTTATGAAACATTCAAATTATTTATTAGACAAATCAGTTGAATATTATAAATAGACGAGACGCCATAAATTGTGGTATACCACTTCTCTTTATAAATTAATCAATTAAATATTTTTATAATAGAAAAAGCTTTGTCGTGCAAATAGCAATGCGAGACATTCTAAACATCCTTGTTAGATTCTTTCATCAAGATTTTTCTTTCCTCACCCACTAATCACATGCTATAATTCGTTGAATTAAACAACCCCGTGAATCTTGTGGGGGTGGGTGGGAGGTGTTTGGCAGTGCCAAGAATCAAAAGATTACGTGGGTGTTTGGGAAGTGGGTTTTTATATAGGTTTTTTTAGTTGTAGGATATTATTGAATAAAAAAATTTTAGTATTTGGGAAAATAGTTAGGTTTTTTTATGGTTAGATGTGATGTTTGTGAAAGAAAAAGTGAAATGATTATGGAGTTAGATGTGATATTTTGTTTGGATGTGTTTTTTTTTATTTTGCAAAACTTTTGTCTGTTAATAAAAAAAATGAAAAAAAAAATTGGGAACCAAGTTCCCAAACACCACCGCGTATAGGATAGGTTAAGCCACACCGCAGCCCACGCCAAAACCCACACCAACAAAAACTTGGACGGCCAACCACTTTATTTTATTCTTTTTCATTTTTTTTTATGAGTAATGATTCATAACTTTAAATTTGGAGCTCTAACAATGACTTTACTGATGTAACATAGAGCCAAAAAAAAAGAAAAAAAAAAGATACATACATCAAATCATTCATGAGTGGAGCTCACTGCCACAGAAATAGAGCTCTCATTACAGCTCTACTTTTAGTGCTCTTAAACATTTTTGTTTTTTTATTTGTTAGTGCAAATATAAGAGAGACACAATCACCAATGAATATTTTTTATTAGTGAAAAGTCTATTCTTCATAAAATAATTAAGTGAGAAGTTCTTTTATTTGTTTTAAAAGGTTTTTTTTTTTTTGATTTTATCCCTTAATTTATTTGTTGACTTTTTTCTGTTTAATTTTTTTGACTATTTGTTCAAATTATTTTCTATGTGTTCGAACTATTTTCTATACGTTCAAATTTTTTAACTATTTGTTCAATTTTGTTCCCTTATTTATTCAAATATCTACCTAAATTTTATTATTTGTCCAAATATTTTCCTACCTGTTCATTTTTTTTTTTATTCAAATTTTTATTTGCTCTACTATCCGTTCAATTTTTCTTGTCTATTAAATAACAATTTCTTAACGATTAAGATAACAAACTTAATTTTTGATATCTGTTGAAATTCTCCACACAGATATACACAGAGATAACACAGATACAACAGAAATATAATTATCTATTACAATCACCATCATCATCATCAACAACATAACAAGGTAGATAAAAAAAAATAAAAAATAAAAAATAAATGGTTAAAACTACCCTGCGAAAATGAACCAAAATCATCATGTGAAAATCCACTTAATTCCGAAGTTGGAATTTGGAGAGGCATTTCCTTGGAAAAAGAAATTACTCTGTCGTAAGTTGAATTTGGAAAAGTGTTTTCGGTTTAGATCTGCACCGTCGACTGTCGCGACTAGATCTAGGTGAGAGAGAGTGTGTCACGACCCAACCCTGGTGTTTAGGACTAAATTCACAACTAACTAATTAATTTTAATTTTAACAAATTAAAAATTAATTCAGTAAATAAATAATCAAAATACTCAATAACTTTTTTATAAAAAAATAAATAAATAAACATTTCTCAGGTCTTTTATTTATTTTATTAATGATCAGACAATTATTACAAAAATACAACATGTCCGCATTAAGTCCTATGCTAGCCCAACTACACGAGGTTACCACTTAAGTGAGAAATATTATATCAAAAGTATAGGGAACAAAATTATCATGAATAATTATTTAAGCTAAAACATTGTACATTATTTAATTGGAGTTAATCAATAGTTTAAATAGCATAAATGAATTTCAGAATATAAACAGAATAGTCATAACCACGGTACAAAAGGAAAATCAAAACAGAAGTCACCGAAGTGAAAATCAGAACATAGGTCAATAGATCTATGATACACAGAAGGTCACACAGTGACCAATTAGAGGCCAATAATTATTTAACTTTCCCAAAACATGGGACTCCCGTGGTAGTTCTTACAGAAATAAATGTTTATATACTTATTGTCCAATAATTTCTAAAATTTAAACAATCATATCCATAGGTTTTAATTGAATCAAATAAGGTCGATAAAATAATTAACATAGTTGAAATATTAATATAATTTATAAAACATGAATTGTATAAAATAATTTGTGATAACTCAAGATATACATAAAATATTTTATGGTGACTGAAGGTATAATATTACTAACCTTAATATTGATTCCTAATTTTACTCTCGTTTACCGCACCCAACTTCCCCTATTATTCCTTGCTTCTGACTTACCAGCCCTTGTTCCCTGTTTATACTAAGGCAAGCCGTGGTATCAATCCATGAGGATGCTAGATTATGACACGTTGCTCAGAACACATCCTTCTCCATTAGGCCAAGTCTTTATACATAAGACTTAACACTTATCTCCAATATTTGCTTAGCTTTAGGTTTTATTTCAATTTAGCCCAATTTTTTATTTAATTTTATTTTGGCCAAATTTTTAACTAATAATTATACATCATCTTTTTGATAGGACACAATGACCCCCTAATTAAATTACATTTTAGCACATATAACTATTAAATTAAACATATTATATATATATATATATATTGTTGATATTAACACGGTGTTAAAATTAATTAATTATTTGAGGTGTCACATTTCTCCCCTCCTAAATAAAAGTTTGCTCCCAAACTTCTCGTACATTGGTTTTCGAGAAGATGTGGGTACTTGGCCTGCATTTGATTTTCGATTTCCCATGTTGCTTCTTCGACACGATAATTTCTCCACAAGACTTTTACAAGAGGTATAATCTTGTTTCAAAGAACTTGATTACGATGATCGAGAATTTGCACTGGTTGTTCTTCATAAGAGAGATCTTCTTGAACTTCCAAGTTCTCATAATTAACTACATGCTTTGAATCTCAAAGATATCGTCGAAGTATCAAAATGTGAAATACATTGTAGACATTAGGCAATTCAAGTGGCGGTGCAAGACGATATGCCACAAGACCAATCCTTTCTAGTATTTCGAATGGTCCAATGTAATATGAGTTTAACTTTCATCGCTTTCCAAATTGAACAACCCCTCTTGTTGGTGAGATCTTTAGGAAAACATGATCTCCTATTTGAAATTCCAAGTCTCTTCTCCGTGTGTCTACATAACTTTTCTGGCAACTTTGGGCAATGCAAACTCGCTGTTAGATGAGTTGGATTTTATCACTCATTATTTTCACGATTTCAAGGCCCAACAACTTTCTGTCTCCGATTTCCGCCCAACACAAAGGTGATCAACACTTCCTTTCATACAGTGCTTTGTATGGTGCCATTCCAATGTTTGCTTGGTAACTGTTGTTTTAGGCAAATTTCACTAAAGGTATGTGCTCATCCCAGTTATCTTTTAGGTCTAGTACGCAAACCCGTAACATGTCTTCCAAGATCTAAATTATCCTTTTGGATTACCCATCAATTTGCAGTGGTAGGCGGTACTAAACTTTAGTGTGGTTTTGAAAGCTTCTTGCAATTCACTACAACAAAAAGAGTTTTTGGAGAAAAAAACTAATGACGAAAATAATTTTTTTCACGAAAGACGTACCTTTCAATGAAGAAAATAATATTTCGTCTCCAAATATACCATTTTAGAGAGAAAAATAAAATTTCCTCACCAATCTACCTATATAATAAAAAATTAGGTGACGAAATTATTTTTAGTCATTATTTTTATTTTTTTCGTCTTAAAATGTTTTTCCTGCCATTAAAAAATTTGGAGGGAATTGTGCTGCTAGTTAGTGACAAAAAATTTCATCTCCATTAAAAATATTATTTGTGATGATAAATATGTTGTCACCAAATATTTCAATGTACAAAACTACGTAGTTTTGTGTTTTGAAGAGAAAATCTATTCCTCACCAAATCCATTCTCTTGACCCAAATAATCTATTGCTCTTTCATTTCACACACACGGGCACCATGAACAACTTGAATGATTTTAATTTGGAAAAAAAATATGGAAAATATAATGATTAAACATCTAAGGCGAATTACACTAACAGTCCCTACAGTTTGAGACTCGTGTCATTTTGGTGTGACGATCCCGCCACGTATAACATTTTGCAATTAATTAATTAAGGTGATTTGGCTTTTAATTAGTTATTATCACTACAACAATTTACACTTTTGGTGATCAAATTTGGCGACTAAAACAAATTTAGTCGCCAAAAGTGTAACAATAGGAGACTAAAAAAATGATTGGTCGGCCTTAATTTTGGTTTTAGGCTACTAAATTTTTTTAGTCTTGGTATATTAATTTTTGCTGACTAAAAAAAATTTAGTCGCCAAAAATGTAACAGTAGGCGACAAAAAAAACTCTTGGTTAGCATTAGTTTAGGGTTTAGGCTACTAAATATTTTTTTACTCGAGATGTATTAATTTTTCCCGGCCAAATAATTAGCATAATTTCGTGCAAGTTTAATTTAGTTTTCGGAGACCAAAAAATTGGTCACTAAGCCTCGTTTGGCAAGTGATTTTTTTAGCCAAAAAGCCAAAAAGTCACTAAAAAAACTAAAAAGCCAACAACCTATACCAAAAAATTAAAGATTCCATTTTCTCTCTATTTTTTGCACATTTTTTTCGTAAAAAGCCAAAAAGTCATCCCAAACATATTAGTTTTTTTTACATCATATTTTAGCCAAAAAACCAAAAAGTTACTAAAAAAGCTTATTCCCAAAATATGTATTTTAGTGACCAAAAAATTTAGTCAGCAATAATATTACATTACTAGTGACCAAATTTTTTTTTCGGTGATAGTTGATGTTTTCGCTACTAAAATAATTTTAATCGTCATATATTAATATTTTCCAAACCAAAATTTAAGCTTCGTTTGGCATCGGCTAATATAGCCAAATTTTTCGTGTTGGGGCTTTTTTAGCCTCATTTGGTTTGGATTTTTTGATTTTTTTTACGTTTGTGAGAGAAAAAGTACAATGATTATGGGTTGAATGTGATATTTTATCTTATTAACTTATTTAACTTATTTTATCATTTTGTACTTTTTTTAGCCCCAAAATGATAGCCAAACCAGGCTTAGTCGCTGAATCTGTATAAAATTTTAGTGGGAAATATTTCATATTGGCGCCCAATTTTTTGCCCAAATCTCTTAGTCTTCACATGGTTTTTCTTCTTCTTCTCTCTCTCTCTCTCTCTCTCTCTCACACACACACACACACACTCACACACACACACACACACACAGAATCAATCACCACTGCCCTCATCTCACCGTCACACATGACCACAGTGTTCGTCAATTTTCCACCATCGAACATCGCCATCGTAACTCACCATTGTCTCACCTCCCATTGACATTCAGGTTATTCTGTCCTTCTTCGTTTCTCTCTCTGCCTTCCTCTATTTCCCCATTTCACTCTAGCTTTACTTTTTTATTTTATTTTTTTTTTATGTTGTAGGATTTTGATTTTTGTGTTTCGAGTAAATGGGTATTGATTTTTGTTCTAGATTTAGGGTTTTTTGAACTGATTATAAAGTAAATGGGTCTCTTTGCTTCAAATCTATTTTCAAGTATTTGAATTGAAAAGTTTGGTATTGATTCTTTTGCTTCTTTTATATATATATATATATTTTTTTGGAGGGGGGGGGGAAGGGGGTGTTAATTTGTATAATTTGATAAACCACTTAAGTTTGTTTGGGGAAAATTTCTAAATGAGGTTATCTTGGTTGTTTCTTTTACGCATGATGATTAAGTTCTACCTAAAGCTTTGGTAATTGCATTAATGGAGGGATAGCTGAAAGGTAGAAGATATATTTCTTTATGGATTTAGTGTAACACATGCATTTAGTACTAGTAAACAGAGTTTTAATCTCAATTTTCATGTTAAGAAGCCTAAAAATTGGTATGCCTGAGGAATAGATGTACTCTGGTTTTGTTGGCTTATAATAATTCACTTTACCTATAAATAAATAATAATAAAAAAAAAAGCCTGAAAATTTAAATTTCCTTGTGAAATTGTTTTGAAGTGTGAAGACTTAATCATATCAGGTTGCTAATTAAATGATGTTGATAGATCTTTGAACTTTCTTTCATGCTTATATATATGTGTGTGTATATATAATTATATAAATAAGTAGTTGAATAGAAAGATTTATGCAGCAAAAAATTATGCCTTAACAAATTGAGCTCATTATAGAATATAGTCATTTAATTTTTAGACGAGGTAATTTGCTTTTAGCTGCATTTGTTTCTAAGGGAATCATTTAGAGGGAGAAGAAAATGCACATGTTTCAGCATACTCCCTCCGTCCCAAAATATTAGTCCCTTATTCTATTTTTCATTGTCCCAAAATATTAATCCCTCTTCAAAAATCAAGTACAAAAATAATATAAATTCCTATTTTGCCCTTCTTTTAAATTAATAAACAATATAAAAAGTACAATTATGACATTGATATTCCCAAAAAATGTACTATCAAAAGGATAATTTTGGAAAATCAACTTTTTTCAAATGCAATAATTGTACTACCAAAAAAAGTTGGATTCTCCAAAAGGAACCATTATTTTGGGACGGAGGGAGTATTAAATTTAAGCTTTCCTAATTATTGATATATGCATTAAGCTTGAACTTTTTTTCAAAAGAATTTGAAGTTAAACTTGTTTTCCGTGCATGTATAGATAGTATATTCTATTGTCTGAAGCCACTCTTATGTTTTATTTACAAGGAAAATGTGACAACCTTCACCACTGTTTACTGATAACATCACTGATTAGTACTAATCTATGATTAAGCATGTTAACTGACTGATTGACTGAAATTCTGAACTGATTGATTGAGTGTATTAGTTTAAACGCATGTCTATCTGTTTGTCTGCTAAATTATCTGTTCATGTATTATGTTTAAACTGCAAATTGAAAGCCTTATCGGCGGCCGAATCTGAAATTGACTAATGTTTTATGCTAATTGGAATTTATGTGATTTTATGATAAATTTAATTGAAATTTGATTTGGTATGATTAAATTAGATTTAATAATGTTAAATTACATAAGTTGGACTTATCTACAAATTTGCCATCTAGTGGGCCACTTCACCAATATTGTTTGAGGCTTAGTCTTGCATCATTCTTCATTTCTTCAGCCACTTTGAGAGCAAAAACGTTTAAGAGAGAGAGAGGAGTAGGAGAAACTTAGCTTCATTTGAGAATTTCTTGGAGACTTAGAAGATTTGAAGGCTATTTGCATAATTGAGCTTCCACATCTTGAATTCAAGGCATAAGGTAGGAGAATCATCTTCTTGATTGTTAAATTAAGTCAATTGTTGCATGGTTCATGGCAATTTAGTGAGTTAAGTCTAGAATTGGTTTTTAAGTGTTGAATTGAAGCTTGTATCTTGCCTGCATGTACACATTTGTGAGTTTTGAGGTTGTTATCATGAAATTGCTTCATGCATGTCCATCTTTTGATCATGGTTCATGAATTCATCTTGTTTTTGTAAGAATTGGCTCTTTGGAGCATATATTTGAAGCTTTGAGTTCATTAGAACAATTGCATGTTTCATACACTTTGGGTGTGTTTGATTGGACGGACTGGATAAGGGGGGGATTAGAATCCATCGGACTTGAGTCCTGGGACTGTGAATCCCCCGGACTATTTGGTTGGATTGGATATGTATCATGTGTTTGTTTTTTCATGGGATTAGATGTCTGGAAAGGACTATTTTTAGTGAATCCAACGTTTGGTTGGACGGACTGGATAGGATAAATGAACAAAAGACTATTTTACCCTTTTTAAATTATTTACTAAGCAATAGCAATATTAAACATATCTTTAATATTTTAATTATTTTTAGCTAGATTAAATAACAATTTATTTTAATTTTTTTCCACAATTAAATAAATTTATTTTTTAAAAATAAATAAATAAATAAAATATCAATAAAAATTTATATTTTTTAATTAAAATTTTAAATAAATTTGTTTTAAAAATAATAATAATTAAACAATGAAATTAAATAAAACATCTATTAACATTTAATTAATGAAATTAAATAAAATATAAACAAAATTTTAAAATAAAACATCAATAAAATATCTATAAAAAATTATTTTAAAATAAATAAATAAAACATCAATAAAAACTTAAATAAAATTATTTTACTTTTAAATTGAGACATTTAAATTTTACTAAATATAATACATAATTAAATAGTAGAGGGTCAAAATGGTCATTTCACCACCTAATCCCAACAGTAAATAATCCTCCCAAAATTGTCCACACCCCTCCCCCCCTAGGATAGTATAATCCCCCATATGGGGGATAAGGAGTCCGGCCGAACTCCATGTCCGGCAGACTAAAAAAAAACAAACATCGGATTGGATTTACTGTGCGGATTACAATCCACACAGTAAATAATCCCCCTCCTTATCCCCTCAATCAAACACACCCTTTGTATTCTTGAAGTTTACTTGGAAATTGTGTTCAATTGAACTACCTTTGAGCTTTGATTTTACAAATTGATCTTTGAAACATGTCATACTATGAGTCTACAAGGGTTTTCCAGAAAATTAGCCCAAAAGGACCGAATTTGATGCATTAAAGTTGAGTTTTGGGCTTGAGGTTCAAATTTGAAAATTCTAGATTTTGGACTCATGCTCGAGCGGGAAACTCCACGCTCGAGCGTACACTCTGAATTCATGCAGTCCGCTCGAGCGGGAAAAGCAATGCTCGAGCGTGAAATGCGTGTATCCAGTACTTTGCATGTGTTTGCAGTCTGCTCGAGCAGGGGAATGCACGCTTGAGCGAGGACTTGTGTCTCACGGTCGAGCCGAGGTCGAGCGCCTGTCGAGCGTGAATTTCGCCCATCCAGTACTTTTGCAGTCCGCTCGAGCGAGGAAAGTGACGCTCGAGCGGGGCTCTTGTGCCTGCATGTCCGCTCGAGCGGGGAAACCCACGCTCGAGCGGAAACCTGTTTTTTGAAAATTCTGAAAAGTATTTTAAAGTACATCTTTGCATCCTCATTCCATCCTAGCCATTCCTAGGCCTAGTTTAAGGCATCTTAATGAGGCTATTGATGTAGAACCACACCGAGGCAAATTAGGGATTAAGTTATTATTATTTTCCAACTGTGTAGCTTAGTATGTGTTCGTTCTGTAATTGTGTAGGGTTGGCATCTGAGGACGCTCTAGCTGCTTATAGCCCAGTGCTCTGTGAGTAACAATATTGTAAAGATATGTTCAATTGAGATTACTTTCTGAACGAATGACTGAACTGTTTTATGAAACAACACTGTTTATTGAATGAATGCTTGTTCTAATTGCGAACTGTATTCGTGGCATCCATAGCAATTTACTGTTACTGTACTGTACTGCTACTGTCACAGAGATCTCTGTCGGTTCCCATGTTTGGAACCACTACTGTTTACTGATATGATGGCCATCAACTGACTGTTCGGTCTGTTAAGACCTACTGTACTGTTTTGCTATTGGATGTACCACATATGACTATTATAGTTTCTGAATGACTGTTATGGCATGAATTATGAGCCACAAACTGAATGACTGATATACTGATAATTGACTGTTTTCAATACTGAAAGGACATTCATTCTTAACCTCTTTACGCATATGTTATTCACTGGGTTTTAACTCACTGCTTATATATATATATGTAGGTGTACAGGCACCGGACCGTTGCTAGGAGCATCAGGATAAGCTCCCATTTTGTCAAAGCCAACCACTATGCCTCACTGCGAGGTTCCAAGTCCTTCAAGCTAGGGCTGTTTTAGATTTCCCCCTTTTTTGTATCTGTATTTGTAACACTGCATAGACTGTAACTGTACTTGTACTGTACTGTTATGGTAGGGATTTGGTCTCTAACCTAAATATCTGTATGTGATGTATGTGCATACTGTTTTTGTTGTGAAAAGTCTTTTTGCATACAGACTGTCACAACTCATTGGACATCTTTTAATTACTGTTCTGGCTTCCGCCAGCCCCTGTACTTTGTATTACTGTTTTACTATTAAGCAGGCCTTCGGTGATCACGGATTACTGGCCGGTTACGGTGCTAAACCCATAGGGGCGGGTTTGGGTCGTGACAGAAAAGGGTTTCCATGCACTAAATTGAGATTTGGAATAGCAAGTAACGACATTGCCTTCGAAATTATTTCCAAGGAGTATAGAGTCCATAGTGGTATACTATTAACTACACTATTGGATGTATGACC
>JAPPVO010005584.1:0-44530 GCA_030407325.1 Camellia japonica | reverse complement strand
GGTATTTAGTGAATTTTTAAAAGTTTTTTTCGCAAATATTATACTTTTATTTGTATTTGTATTTATATTAAGTGTATTTAAAAAGTAAAAAATTACTTAAATATTAAACAAATTCATTAAAAATACGAAAAATAAAAAATTCAAAAATTAGAACCAAACAAGGTGATTAAGATTTCTCTTCTAGTACTTAGGTGAGAAAAGATTTTTTTAAAAAAAAAAATAATTATGATTTCTCATCATTGTGTTTGGATAAACAAAATAAAAGAGAATACATGTGTTTTTTTATTTTTAATATTACTATTAAACCAAACCAAACCAAATCAAATCAAACCAAGTGTTAAGTCCCATTAAATGGTATTTAACTATTACTATTGAGGCCAAAAATTAGATTCACTTTCTAACTCTTTCATTTATTCTTTAATTATCAACCAATTATCTTGTTAACACATTATTGGCCTAGAAAGTGGGTTTAGAAAGAGAAAACACATGTCTTTTATTATCAATGTTTTGTATCTAGATAGACAGTTTAAGTATTTTGATTTTTTTTTTTATACAACTATTGTTTTTCACCAAAATTGGTGAGAAAAAAACAAGAGTTTTAGGAGTTTTTTTTTTATTTTTTTATTTTTACTAAACTAATTCATATATGGACTTGTTTTCATAGAGCTTGCTTTCTTATCTGCCAAATGATGAATCCAAGCATTTAGTTCCTTGCTAGTTTAGTGAGTTAGACAAATGAAAAGATTTTCCGAAGAGATATTATTCAGTTATCTCAAAATTGTGCTTAGAAAATGGGATAATCCTGTTATAATATGCATTAGTTACGATTCAAATTAATATTGATGATGTGTAAAAAATAAAGCGGTAGTGCTATATTTTAGATAGCATCTCCACCTCATAGTTCCACGTTAACACATGTCCTACCTCAAGTGAGATAATCGGTATATAGTAATTGACTCACTTGTGTGATAATTGATATCAATTTTTTAATAATCTTTTAAGAAATTTGTTTTTCATTTTTTATTTTTAACACATTTCTTACAACTTAGATTATTTTTTTTCATTTTATTTATTTAACAGGAATGAAAGTTGGAGGAAACAAAGGAAGTGGTTGGTGATGCTTGTGTGCTGTTGTGCTGTTGGAGACTTGGAGTTCTTTTTTATATTTATTTTTTTTTCTTCTATTTGTTGTCATGTTGGCGTGCTTGTCATGTTTGTTGTATTTGGATTTCGATGACTTTCTTTTTATTATTTATGTATAAAAGACTGATGTGTGGTTATATTACTGCTACTATTGGCTATTACTTTTTTAATTGTGATGATATTATTGTTATGAACATCCATTCTATTGTCAAAAATATATTTGCTATTTTAATTGACTTTTTAATTATTTGGTTATTTTAATCTGATTAAAAAAGTTATATTTGAAACGATAGTTTGATTTTTTTTAATTGATTTTGATGATTGTAAGAGAAAAAAAAAAAATTATAATTTAAATGTGACATTTTATTCTTATTAACTATTTTAACTTATTTTATCCTTATTAACTATTTTAACCAAAAAAATTCTCTCCAACCCAACTTCCCAAACACCCCTTATACCGCGGTTAATAAGAAAGGCTATAAGGAGAGTCACTTGATGGTTGAGTTAAGCTCCTCCATGAGGCAAGGAGCACAAAGCCAAACAGAGCGTGTTGCAGAGAGTTGGTGGTTAATAAGAAATGCTACAAGGAGAGTCACTAGTTGAACGGTTAAAACTTGACATTTTTGTAGACTAAGGAAATATTGGCCCAAAATCCACCACCACCACTACCAATAACACCGCCACGGTCATCACCACTGACACAAACGAAAGCCCTCTCTTCCACTACCGCCAAAGTTTTGATGAAATCGAACTATAACGATGATTAGAGTACTTAATTGCCAGTGAAGTGAGATCTACAATTCAAGTCAATACAATGGCGTAAAACCTACTATAGTAATCTAACTATATTAACCTACTATATCATATCATGCGACAAAAAAGATTTAAAAGAGAGTTTCCCCTATTTTTCTCAATTATGGGGCTACATTTTGGGCATTAAACTTGGTATTCATATCTCATTCATCTTATACTATGAAAATGCTTAGCCAAAAGATACACTAACATCACAATCTTAAGCCAAACCAACTTTCATAATAGACATAACCAAATATTACTTGTTAACTGCCACGAAGGACAGTTTTAGCAAAAACATGAGCCAGCTCGACTACCTGCCGACTTACCTTACATATATTTACATAATCAAAACCATTAAGTAAAGATCAAATCTCCAAAATTAGCGGTTGTGAGGCCCAATCGCATGATGATGTACCACGAAGCTGTTCGACCAACCATAAGCAATCTGTGAAAGAACTCGAATATCCCGAACTTGACACCATCGGAACACATCCAAACATGCGCGGGTTTCAGCTGCAGTGGCCACAATGTTGTTAAGACAACACACCAAAGCCACAACAAGCTACAAGAGGAAATACAAAATTGACAAAAACACTATTAACATTAATTCCATCACAAAAAAATATAAAGCCAATCACTTGGAATTCTTTGGCAGTGGTGTTCTGCAAAAATATACGAGACACGAGTAAAACTTTTATATATTCTAGGCCCCGCAATCTCGAGGATGGGCACTGCATCAAATATCTCTTTTAAAGCATCTTCTGTGAGCTTCACTCTCAAGGCACCAATATTCTCATCAAGGTTTTTAATCTTAGTTGTTCCTGCAAATGTACAATGCGAGGTTAAATACAACTTGACCATTCGAAATACAACATTAAGGAGCACATTTGGAAGTTTTGGTTTGTTTTCAAAACTTGTTTTTAAAAAATACTGAACACTAGTTTGGTGAAAATAAACACCAAAAATCAACAAGGATCTCTCTCTTAAATTGATTAACAGCTGATTTGATTGCATAAACATCCACTTGAAACAATAACAAAATATTATTAAAGCATTCAGTAAACATCCAAATATGATTAAAAAACTAAAGAATTTTCAGAAAAACTAATAAAAACTAATCATTCAATAGAAGTTACATTTAATTTAATTCAAAAGCCAAAAAATATACTTCGGCAAGGTTTAGGTTGGATTGTAAGAAAGACCACAACCTCCTACTTATCGAACTAGTTACCAGGGAATTAAAAGTTTTCGAGGTTTGTTCAAGGATTCATTTCACCTTCCGGCACTTTTTCCATAACTTTTCACGTATTATTCATTACCAAGAAATCAAAATTTTGATTAGTCACTCACGGGAATAGGCACCGTATCATCCCCTTGATGAAGAACCCATGCAAGTGCGAGTTGAACAGGGGTGCAGCTATGCTTCTTAGACAACTCTCTTTGTCAAGATAAAAGATCTTGTTGTGATCTAAATTCTGCCCTGTAAACCTAGGAAGTGCTAGCTGATAGAAAGAAAAAGTCAGTCATCCATTCATCTAGTTGTTTGACTAACCAAAAGAGGAAATGTCTGAATGAATTAACACTCTGTTTCAGCAAAGATATTTTCCTATGGAAAACATTTTCCAATAATTTTTTTTGTAGAAGATGTTTTCCTATCTTTGTTTGAGACCTTGAAACTAATGTACTAGTTGTTTATTGTATTAGTGATGGTGTTGGTGGTTGTGGTAGGGTGTTGGTGGCTGTGTTAGGGTGTTGGTGATGCTATGTGGCAGCATTGGTAAGACCTTATATTTGGAAAACGTTTTCCACTTCAGTTTCCAAAAGTAGAAAAATGTTTTCCGCCTGTAAATGTCTATACACACAATTTCCGCTGAACTTTCTCTATTGACCACATAAAACGTTTTCAGTTGCCTTTGATTTTCCATTGTACCAAACGCCAGATAATGTGGAAAACATTTTCTAAAATAAATTTTCAGCCAAAACATGAGCATTAGTTCACAGAGATGATTTTTATCTAACATTAATTAAATTGAAGTAAAATAAAAGATATAGATCCAGTTCATCACCAAGAAGCTATCTGTAGGGACACTCTCCACAACTGCCTTGCCAGCAAAAAACCATGAGCAGTAGGGGAATATGGAACTATCGCAATTCTAAGTTCCCTGATAACCAAAACATGGTTTAGAAAAAAATATGATGAAAGGAAATATCAAAACAAATTGGAAGTGTAACTGAAAAAGTAAATGGCTAGAAGTTTAAGATGCAAATTCCAATAAAGAAGAAATCACTATAAAAAAATAAAATAAATTATTATAGGAAATTGAAGTTCAAACAGACAGTAGGGTGTCTTCTCCTGATAAACATATTTTTGTGAATTAAAAAATGGCAACCCAGTACATGAGGCTAAAGCGAGGTCTTAGGAGGGCAAGATGTCCACAGCCTTACCCCTACTTCTGGAGAGGTGGTTTCCGTAACTCGAACTTGGGCCGCCAAGGGCGCTAACGGAAAGCCTTACTATCAAGTAAAGCCGCCCTTTCAAACATCTTTTTGTGGATGAATTTTTTATTTTAACAAAGAGCAACATTTGAACAGGAGCCTCCAAATTTTTGAATAAAATGTAAGTAAACTCAAGATGAAGATTCTTGGCCTTTCTTATTGATGTACTCTTGATGAACCTCTTTTGTACTTGAGAAAAAAAAAAAAAAACCTCAAGATGAAGATTCTTGCAGAATTTTGGAAGCAATATGAAGCACCTGCAAAGCGGGATTATTTCTTCCTCAATGTCTCGAGTCCAAGGGAATACTCCATTTGTAGAGCAGTGATAGGATGAACAGCATGTGCCCTCCTTATTGTGTTTGGGCTTGCTTCTGATAAACCAATGTATTTTATTTCAATGTCACTTAGATTAAGCAAAAGTAAATTCCAACTAATTAGAAAATGAGTGGCAACTAATACGGCGCTGAAGTAACCCATGCCATACTGGAGGATTCATTTAAATAACTAAAAAATAAGTTTTCTCTTTTCTTTTACTGGAGGAATTTTGATAGACACAGCTCGATAAAAAACACCGAAATCATAACAAAAAAATGCATTGTGTAAGAATTCATAGTTTCTTTTTTTTATTCCAGTAAAGTAGTTAAAAAAAGCAAATAAAAAAGGAAGAAAGGAATAATAAGAAAAGACACTTTCTTGTTGCTTTAATAGCAAGTATTTTTTTTCAATCAGATACTATCATTCGTTGGAACAAAAAGGCCCGGCTAGATACTACCTAGCCCGATACTAACCTAGCCGGCCATGGGATAAAAAAAGGCCTTTTCAAACAAAATCAAAGAAAAGAAGTCTTCTTTATTTTGATTTTTTTTATATTTATATTGGATCTTTCTAGCCCTTCTTTTATCTAAATGGAATTGCTGATAAAAAATTGTACCATATCTATATAATAAAGATAAATAGAGAGAAAGAAAGACTTTTTTTAATCCTTACTTTACGTGTAATGTAACATAGTAATTATCTTTTTTTTTTTATTGGGAGAGGTGGCTGAGTGGACTAAAGCGACGGATTGCTAATCCATTGTATGAGTTATTTGTCGAATCCCTCTCTTTCCATTTCCCTTGATGACTTGATATTTGATTTATATTTCAAAGCACCAGGGCTGTCTTGAATTATATTCTCTACCACCTTTCCCACCTGCCTAAGTCACCCTTACTGCCATTCTACAGAACTTACATGAGATTTTCACCTCATACGGCTCCTTGTTCAATTCTTTTTAAGTCATTGGATCCTTTTCCTCGTTCAAGAATCTCCTCCTTTCTTCCACTCCGTCCCGATAGGACCCATTTAGTCACAGTTTTCATGTTCCAATTGAACACTTTCCATTTTTATTTTTGATTCTTCTCAAAGGTTAGCTCCCTATTCTTTCATTCTTTCAACAATAGAAGACTCAAACCTGCTGCCTCTTTCCTCTGAGCTCATTACCTTGTAGTTTTCATTCCTCTCCTAGCTGCGAGTAGGAAGCTATCGGAGTAGCGTCCCATTTTTTGACCAAGATTCTTGTTATTTATTTTTGTAAGAGAAAGGGTCCGCTATCCTATCTCCTATCTAATATAGGCAATCAGTGGTGGCATCTCCTGCTTATGCCTGCCCTTTTCCTCTTCCTTTGCTTCGCATCTGCCTATCTATTATGAAGTAAGGAAATCAAAACCTGGGTACCCCCCGATTGTAGCGAATTAGTTATGGGAAAACGACGGGAATTGAACCCGCGCATGGTGGATTCACAATCCATTGCAGGTGATTCGGTAGAAGCAGTCGATTTAGCAGTTTATTCAGTAGTTCCAATCGATGCTGATTTAGCAATTCATAACTCGTTGATAGCAGCGTGGAAGGACCAAAGACAGAGCTTATTGCTATGCCTGTTCGTGAGCGTACTAATGCTTCACTGAATCTATCCCGACCTTTTTTTTTATACAGGCGTATACAATCTCTATAATTCAAAAAGGGAGGAAGAAATGGAAACCCAGCAGAAAATGTAAAAGAAGTACCTCACCTCAAAGTCAAGCCAACCAGTAGTAAGCCGATTGGTAATCACATCTAATCTGTTCTTTAGAACTTTCCATCGAAGTAGTCAAGCCTCTGTATCGACTGAATCACTCTAAGGTTGTTCCCTCGTGTCCTACTAATTGCGTAAGAGCAGTTTGAACTTCGCTACCTTGCAAGGCTTTTTCATCTTGATCGGAATCGATTCTATGATTGAATAGCAAAAGTGCTACTTAGTAGTAGAAACTCAGAGAGACGACAGTAGCTAAGAGATAACTCTTTTTCCTACATACCTACCAGATACAATCGAATGAATATAGCTGATAGCAATTCTTTATCATAATCCTCAACTTTTTGCATTAAAAACTGGAAGTAAATGAGTTACCACCACAGTTATGAAGTCAAATTATGAATTACATGAATTATAGATCTGGGAACTTTGGATGAACTAATGCGAATGGGTGTAAGCCTTGCTGCTCGGAAAACACCCAGTGCTGACCACACTCAGAGAGACGAAAGTGCAGGTAACGCCAATTGGCGAAGTGACGTTAAGCATCCCTCGATTTATACCCCAAAAGGTGGCTTGCTTTCATCACTTTCTCTCTCATTCAACTTGTGTCAAGGCTAAAGAAAAAACCTATAATACATAGATAGAGTTTTGATGTCGACTCCTTTTTCTCACTCTAAGAGCAGTGAAGTTGAATTCAAGTGAAAAGCAGTTAGCTCAGGCAGCTTGAACTAAAACTCTTCCTCCCACAGTAGTCCGCACCGGTCTTGTGTTACCTCACTAGCTCACCGACCTCGGCATATCATGGCAGAAAGCGTCTGGTCTACTCTGCTTTTTCCGCCTTACGCTCTCCCATCTCATGTCTTTTCTGAACTAGATATGCCCGTGGGGGTACTACAGACTCCTCAATAATAGGTAGGTAGGGTAGCAATCTAAGAATTAGAACCATAAGAGTCAGAGTTCTCTTTTGATTATTTCAGATTGATCGGAAAAAATAGATATAAAGAACCATAGGATATTCAAATGATAAGTTAATCCCTAGCCAATGCCATAGAAGGGATGAGCCCCCTTTGCTCAACTTCCAGTACAAGAAAGGCGATCCTAGGTCCATCCTAACAAAAACAAAAAGGCCCCGACTTTGGGATGCCTATAGGAGAAAGGCACCTTAGGGATTATCAGAAAATCACCCTTCTTTTAGAGAGAGCTAACCGTACACGTAGGGGGCCCAGGGCAAGTCCAGTCCCTAATCAAGCACTTTCTATCTATCTTTCATATTGAGTGCTCTTAGAGGTGCATGCCTTACCCCTTTGCGGATGTCGCAGCACAAGCCTGACTTAATCTCCAGACCGCCTTTGTCCTCGCTTAGACCCTTATTGATTAGATTAGGGCACACTGCCACTTTTATCACCAAGCTGACCCTGGATAGGCTTACCATCCCGTGAAGTAGGAATGGCAGAGCGACCCAGAATTGGAATATGCACCATAGCACTTCGTCCACTCTCCTCTTGCCAGTTGATCGGGAAGTATATCCGTATGTCCACTATAGTCTATTTGAAGCGTTCCTACCCTTTCTTGTCTGGAATCAAACGAAATTGTTGAACCTGTGTAATGGGTAAGGAATCCCCAATTTTATTAGCGGAAAACAAGAGTTATAAGCTCTCTCGTTTCGAGTTTCTCACTCTCCATTAGCAGGGGGAAAGGAGTCTATCTATCTACCTAGCTTTGTAGATTTCCCCCAACGCAATCCACAGAAATTCCACGAATCCCTTGGTGGATAAGTCCGACGACTCAGCAACAGTGCGGAATTGGTTTGAATATGGTAAGTTTACTATAGGTTATATCATGAAAATCCAAAACAGAAGACGTTTCCTTTACAATAGGTAGTGCTATTTCTTTAAATGATTCTATTGGTAATGCCATTCCTAACATGGATGTATATAATAAGTGCAAGTCGACTAACGCATGAAACACCTATTCCGTAACCATAGAATATCTTTTGCTGCTGATCTCACATCGAGTTCTCCGCAAGCGTACAAGTCCTATAGGTATAAACAGTGTGGCCGTACCTCACTACATACGACTTTCTTGCTCTGAACTACTTCTCAAAGGCTTTCTCTGCTTGAGAAAATGAGAATGCTTTCAGAAAGAACGAATGCAAGGTTTGAGGAGAAGACATAGACTTGAGAAGTAGGAAGCTGGTAAAGACCATTGCAGTCAAGGTTTCAAAAAGTGGTGTTACATAAGGTTGTAGCCGTTACGCAACAATTGCGTTGAGTTAGGCACTACGCATTACACCTGCTTTTGCCATGTGACTGAAATTCATACGTGTAACGGCCGTTCCGGTATTACGTAACGGTGTAACGGTCGTTACACACCATTACACACATTTACAATATTATGAACAACTTTTTAAAAAAATAAAAAAAAAAAATAAAAAACTTACAAAATATACATTATACACATTATGCAATATTCAGTAGCTCAAAAATAATTTTTGTTTAAGTCTCAATTTTTATTTTTATAATCATTTCATTTAATAATTGTAAATATTTTTTGTTTAGTTAGTTCAGGAATTGGTCAAAAATAATATTGTAGACATTTAAAATCAATTATTCTTAAAAATAAATAAAAATAAGAGGTACAATATGGATTTATGACATATTAACTATTGAAATTAAATGTAAAAAGCTCCTTTTATAGTGATTTAAAAATATGAAATATATTGAATCATACTTAAAAACTAACAAATATTGATCAAAATCTATTTTAAACCCCAATAAATGTGATTTTGGAAAAAATATATATATGCGTATCGGGTAAGTTTTTTTTCAAATTGTGTGAAAAATAAAAAAATTCACGATTTCGGTTACCGCAACTGTTACGCTACGACCTTTACACCCCGCAACTACAACCGCACCACCGCAACCGCTTTTTGAAACCTTGTGCAGTGATAGCCCTTGAAGAGAACTTGTTTAGTGAGACGCCTCCGAGGGACGAAATTCTGGACGCCATTTCCGAATAGACAAATAATGCCCCGCAATAACCCAAGGACCATCAAAAAGGACATGATCATAATCATCTCTATTGGAAAGCCTTACCAAAAAGAAATCCGATCCCAGATCCACAACCTTCACATCTCCCATAGCTCCCCACATCTGCTATAAACGATCACACATAAACGGAAAGCTAACGGACTTACCTAACAATTTCACAATCAACGCGTTCCGCAAGAGAGTTACCATTCTTTTTATGAGAATGAACAAAGAAAAGAAAATCAATAAGACAGTTGTCTATCTTGTCAAAAAGAAAAAAAGACTATGGCATCCCTTTAGGCATTGGTTTTTTGGGGATTTTTTTCTACTTTTTATCGACTTCAGTAATGATTCAAGATTTTTACTTTTTAGGTTCATCTAAACGAGACAATCCTTACAAAAAAATAAAAAAATAAAAGGAAAAAGAAATGTTTTGAAAAAAGTACACTATAGACGAAAAAAACCAATGCATGTTTAGTACTTTTCAAAAACAAATTGCCTAAAAAGTTGGTTTTTTTGGGGGGTTCTTTAATGGACTTTAAATATATTATAAATGGAGTGGCCAAGGCTAGAATTACTCATGCCAAGCCCATCCCAAAAAGTAAACGAGCTCAAAATCTCAGCTCAACTCATGGCCAAATATCTATCTCAAGCCATAGAATGGGTTGGGCTGAGTTGGGCCATCAAGCCCATGACCACCTGTCACGACCCAAACCCGGCCCTATAAAGGTAGCACCGTAACGGCCAGTAATCCAAGATTACAAAGGCCTGCTTAACAAATAATACAGTAAAAAGAAGTACAGGCCTGGCGGAAGCCAATACAGTAAAAAATAGTGTCCATGAGCTGTGACAGTCTGTATGCCAAAAAGATTTTTCATGCATTCATACAAACAGGAACAGTACAGTCTATACAACCATTTACAGACATTTAGTACAGGGACCTAATCCCTTGATAACAGTACAGTAAAGTGATAACAGTTATACAGTGGTGCAAAAACAGGACGGAGACAGACGGGGGCAAACAAAAACACCCAAGCCATGGCATGACAACTCGGAACCTCGCAGTGAGGCACATAGGCTGGCTTGACAAAACTGGGGTCTAACCCACGCTCCTAGCTCCGGTTGGTGGCTGAGAACCTACATATATATATATTATATATATAAAACAGTGAGCTAAAACCCAGTGAATAAAAATAATGCGTAAAGAGGTTAAGAATGAATGTCCTTACAGTATGAAAGCAGTTCATTTAACAGTATTTCAGTTGTTCAGTCAGTACAGTCATATGTGGTACATCCATTAGCAAACAGTACAGTAAACAGTAGGTCTTAAAAGACCAAACAGTAACGATGGCCATCTATCAGTAAACAGTAAGTGGTTCCAACAAGGGAACCGACAGAGATCTCTGTAACAGTAACAGTAAACAATAGGTGCTAAGGATGCCACAATACATTTCAGAATATAGGACATACATTCAGTCAATTATAGTAATCAATTCAGAAAACAGTTCAGTTAAACAGTCAGAAAACATTCTCAGTTGAAACATATCTTTTACACAATTGTTACTCACAGAGTTCTGGGCTAATAGCAGCTAGAGCGCGTCCCCGAGAGCCAACCCTAAACAGTTAACAAATAGAACACACACTAAGTTTCACAGTTGGGAAGGATGATAATTTAATCCCTAATTTGCCTCGGTGTGATTCTACATCTAAATCCTCATTAAGATGTCTTAAACTAGGCCTAAGAATGCCTAGAATGAGATGAGGATGCAAAGATGCACTTGGAAAGCATTTTTCAAAAGTTGCTGAAAACAGGGGTCTCGCTCGAGCGAGCCTTCCTTCGCTCGAGCGAGGTTGCAAAATCAAAGGCTTCGCTTGAGCGAGAAGTCCTTTGCTCGAGCGGTCTGTAAAAATGCAAAAGTACTGGTTGTGGAATTTTACGCGCGATTGCTCACTCGATGCTCGCTTGAGCGGAGCCCTGTACAAAGGTGCTCGCTCGAGCGAGGAATACTTCGCTCGAGCGAGGAAGCCAAATTCTGGAATTTTCAGATTTGCCTCCTAAGCTCAAACCAAGCATTCAATGGCTCTAAACTCGACCCCTTGGACCCAAATTCTGGAAAACACATCTAGATTCAATATACAACAAGTTTCAAAGCTCAATTTGTGAATTCAAGGCCCAAGGGTGAGTTAATTAAAACCATTTTCAAACCCATTTTTCATGAACATGGAGAACATGCAAACATGCATGAAATTAAACCATTCCAAAGCTCCAATTTGATGCTCTAGTGAGCTAATTATTCCAAAAACAAGTTGAAAACATGGACTTAAGTTTAAACATGAACATGCATGTACAATTCTACCATTAATTCAACTCAAAACTCACCAATTCAAACATGCATGCATGAATTCTAGCATAATTCAACTTATTTGCACCAAAACATGTCTTAGTTCTACAATGAAGCATGAACTATGCAAGGCTTAGCTTAAACTCACAATTAGAGGGATGAATTTTCTTACCTAAGTCTTAAATTAAAGGTATGGAGGCTTAATTTGCAAACTATACTTCAAATCTACCAAAATCCAAGCCAAAATCACAAGATCAACTTCTTCTCTCTCTCATCCTCTTGTTTGGTCGGTTGGGTACTCAAAATAGGCTGATGAAGATGTTTTGATTAAGTATATACAAGGCCTCAAATATGAATAAACAAAGGCCCCACTCAATGGCAATTCTGTAAATAAGGCAACCTATATGTTTAGCTTATTTTAATCTAATTTAATCATACCTAATCACATTTTAGATAAATATACCATTAAATCACAAAAATCCTACTGATCATGAAACACTAAACAATTTCCAGTTCGGCCGCCGATAAGGCCTTCGATTTGCAGTTTAAACATAAAAACACGAACAGATAATCAAATAATCGAAAAGATAAAAATGCAATACAATAGATATGTTCAATCAATTCAGTTCCGGTTTTCAATCAGTCCGTTCAGTACTTCAGTTGTTATCAGTCATAAGCAGTCCAGTTTAGCAGTAATCAGTAGGTAATTCAGTAATTATCGGTAAACAGTATGGGGGTTGTTACACCACCCTAGCCTAGATGGATTTAAAAAGTACATAAAAAAAAACTCAAAGTTGAAAAAGTTGAATAAAAAAAAAAAAAAACACCATTGAAAAAAAAAAAAAGCCAACTTAAAACTAGGAACTAGATTTGAGGTGCATTGGCAAATGGCAAATACAAACAAGAAACTTACGGTCCCTATAGGTCCTGATGTGTAAATCCAGTGTACGTAGTAGAGATCAATGTAGTCCACACCAAGGCACTTCAAACTAGCCTCACAACAGGAGCGCACATATTCAACAGTACCCTTCACCACAACTTGAGTAGGTTCCATTTTTGACAATTCCAAATTTTGTAGCTAACTGAACTTTTCTCGAGGCAAATCCTTTAATGCCTGAAAATATTATGATCAACAACTGAAATATCACACAAAATTTGTAACAACCCTCATCACTGATCACTGATTGATTACTGATTACTGCTAAACTGAGACTGATTATGATAAGTAAATGAACTGATTGAAATACTGAGCTGACTGACTGGAATCCGAAATTGATTGATTGACTATATCTGTTTAAATGCATATTCTATCTGTTTGATTGTTTAACTATCTATTTATGTTTTATGTTTAAATTGCTGAATTGAAGGCCTTATCGGCGGCCGAACCGGAAATCGATTAGTGTCTTATGATCATCATAATTTATGTGATTTTATGGTGTAATTATCTGAAAAGTTATTTGGTATGATTAAATTAGATTAAAATAAGCTAAATTGCATTGTTGGACATAATTGCCAAAATGCCACTTAGTGGCCCACTACATGGAATATTTGAGACTTGCCTTCATTCCATTTCATACATTTCATCAGCCATTTTGAGCTTCTAGCCGACATTAGAGAGAGAGGGAGAGAATTAAGAGAGAATTTGGCTACAACTTGGTGATATTGAAGAAATTGAAGTAGAAATTGCTAAATTGAGCTTCTAGGCTTGAACTACAAGACCTAAGGTAGAAATTCATCTCCTCATACTTGTACTTGATTTAATTCTTGCATGATTCATGAGTCTCTAGTGGTCTAAGACATGATTTGGTTCAAAAGTGTTGAATTAGAACTTGATTGTTGTATGCATGTATGTATTTGGAAGTTTTGAGGTTATAAGTTCATAATTCCTCTCCTGCATGTTCATAATATTGCTATAGTCCATGTTGTTATCATGTTTTTGAAGGAATTGGCTTATTTGAGCAAGCATTGAAGCTTTAAATTGGTTTAAATTCACGCATGTCATGTTTGAAATTATGTTCATGAAAATTGGTTTGAAATTGAGTTGAATTAAGCTACCCTTGGGCTTTGGTTTTCCAAATTGAGCATTGAATCATGTTATATTATGGGTTTTGAAGTGTTTTCCAGAAAATGAGCCCAAGAGGATCGAAATTTTTGCATCAAATCATGGTTTTAAGCTTGAAGGTGCAATCTGGATTTTCCAAATTTTGCACTCCCGCTCGAGCGGGGAAAGTGGCGACCGAGCGGGGAATTCGAGCATCCAGTACTTTGCACTGTTTTACAGTCCGCTCGAGCGGAGGAATGCACGCTCGAGCGGAGGCCTGTGTCTCACGCTCGAGCGGGCGTCAAGCGTCCGTCGAGTGGGGATTTCACCTATCCAGTACTTTTACAGTCCGCTCGAGCGGGGGAGTTGCCGCTCGAGCGGGGCGCTTTGTTGCATGTCCGCTCGAGCGGGGAAACCTGCGCTCGAGCGGGGCTCTGTTTTTCTGAAAATTCTGAAAATGTTTTATGATCGCATCTTTGCATCCTCATCCCATCCTAGACATTCTTAGGCCTAGTTTAAGACATCTTAATGAGGATATAGATGTAGAACACACCGAGGCAAGTTAGGGATTAAGTTATTATCTTTTCCAACTGTGTAGCTTAGTGTGTGTTCAACACGTAAACTGTGTAGGGTTGGCGACTGGAGACGCGCTCTAGCTTTACTGTAGCCCAGAACTCTGTGAGTGACAATTGTGTAAAGATATGTTCAATTGTGAATATTTCTGACTGTTTAACTGAACTGCTTTCTGAACTGATACTGTTAATTGAATGAATGTATGTCCTATATTCTGAACTGTATTGTGGCATCCTTAGCAACTACTGTTTACTGTTACTGTTGCAGAGATCTCTGTCGGTTCCCTTGTTGGAACCACTACTGTTTACTGATTGATGGCCATCATTGACTGTTCGGTCTTTTAAGACCTACTGTTTACTGTACTGTTATGCTAATGGATGTACCACATATGACTGTACTGACTGAACGACTGAAATACTGATTTAATGAACTGTTTTCATTACTGTAAGGACATTCATTCTAAACCCCTTTACGCATTATGTTATTCACTGGGCTTTAACTCACTGCTCATATATATATGTAGGTGTACAGGCACCGTACCGCGGCTAAAAGCGTCGGGGTAAACTCCAGTTTTGTCAAGCCAACCACTGTGCCTCACTGCGAGGTTCCGAGCCTGCCAAGCTATGGCTTAGGGGTGTTTTAATTTTCCCTGTCTGTCTCTGTAACTGTTTTGTAATAACTGTATAGACTGATAGCACTGTTACTGTACTATTTAATAGGGATTAGGTCCCTGATCTGAATGACTGTAAATATTGTGCATACTGTTCTGTACTGTGTATACATATGTATGAAAAGTCTTTTTGCATACAGACTGTCAAAGCTCATTGGACATTGTTTATTTACTGTTTTGGCTTCCGTCATGCCCATGTACTCTGTTTTACTGTATTACTGTTAAGCAGGCCTTCGGTAATCTCGGATTACTGGCCGGTTATGGTGCTAAACCCATAGGGGCGGGTTTGGGTCGTGACAAAATTGTCAAAAAAGCATATTCATTTTTTTTTTTGGAAAACAGCCAACAAGACTCTCTTTGGTTTGATTTTTACAATAAATTTTCTGAAAAAAAAAATAAATAAACTAAAAACTAATTTGGCGTAAAAAATGAAAAATACTCGTCATTTTCACATGGTTTTATCTTTTGAAAAGGCAGAAATATTCTTTGAAAATTTGAAAATACCTTTTTGGTGCTTATTTTTGTCAGACTAGCTTCTATTTTATTCAAAAAAAATCAGAAAATAGATTATGAAAGTGAAACAAAATTTCCCAATTAAACTCCGACTGTATTTGTATGTATCATATTCTACATATTTATTTGTTTTCCCTTTTCTGATTGATAAGAACAACAACATTTATAGTTATAGTCATACCCAAGTAAACCACCAAAACAAAAAGTATTAATATCCTCCTCGAATATTTCATTTCTTGTTAAACAAACTATGAAAAGAGAACACTATCTCCCAAATGTAGTCTCTACTCTGTAGGTGTTATTAGTTCAAGTCTTATCTATTAGATCAATCTATAACACATCCTATTCAATGATGCAAGAAAAACAACAACAATCAAATCAAGCATACTACCAAAACCTTTCAAAAAGTTAGTGAAGTCTCCACTCTAAAGGTGTGAATACAAAACATTCATAATCAGGTCTTATCTTTCAGATCAGTTGAAAATGTATCCCATTCAATGATGCAAGAAAAATGACAACAACATTAATAATCAAAGAAGTATAGCTCCAAAACCTTTCAAAACGAACTTTTTTCCCTTTCCTTTCTTGGACTCATAGCACAAATACTTCTAAAAGGAAATTGTATCTATATTGTACCCATATTGGATACCGAAACTCCTCAGATACTCGCGGTTACGTATCCAATACTTCCTAAAACGTATCTAATATTTGATGCCAATTTTGAGAAGTATTGCATACTTTCTGGATAATCTAGGTCACATATCCAAACTACTATGAAACTGAAATTGTAATAATTTTGCATATTATTAGAGTATAATTGTTAAAAAATAGATACATGAATAATTTTTCAATATTTTCTAATTTCTTCCCCAAGAAGAAAATAGTGAGATTAAAGTAGTACTCTACCTTTTCAAATATTATCAAATTAGTGTATCGGCGAAAACAAAAAAGTAAACTATCTCTTACTTTAATAATTAATATCTAAATAATGGTTTCTCACTATTCTTTGAGCTTATGTATAATATAATACTAAAAATAGAAAAGAAAAAGAAAAATTCAACATATCCTTGGCATTCCCGTATCCTATTTTATTAGATTTTATTGTATCGCCGTATCCGTATCGTATTGAATCTGTATCCTGTATCAATAACCTTACTTCATAGGTTGTTGGATATGGTCCAAAAAATGCTTTGTGCAACATAAAAAATAGTAAAAAAACATAATAAAAAAAGATAGAGAAAGTAAACCAAACCAAGCCAAGTCTTAAGTCCCATCAAATGAAGTCGGCTACATAAATCTTTCTTCTCTACTCGACTCTATCAAAGGCCATTTCGTTAGTCAAATTAAGGAGATTCATATCTCTATTTACTTCGCTATCCCACGTCAATCTAGGTCTAACCTATCCTCTAACACTTCCATCTACCGTCACTTCATCGCATCTCTTCACTATTGTCTCTGTTGGTCTCCGTTGTATATGACCAAATCATCTCAATCTATTCTCTCTCAACTTATCTTTTATCGGTGCTACTCCTACCCATTCTCGAATATGTTCATTCCTAATTCCGTCTTTCCTAGTCTTGCCACACATCCACCTTAGCATCCTCATCTCATCAACACTCATCTTATCTACATGTCGTTTCTTAGTTGCCCAACATTCCATCCCATACAATATCGCGGGTCTAATAGTTGTTCTATAGAACTTTCCTCTTAGTCTAGTGGGTATTCATTTATCGCACAATATCCTCCTAGTGGGTATTCATCTGTCGCTCCACTTAAACCATCACGCCTTAATTCTATAGACCACATCCACTCCAATCTCCCTAGTCGTTGTGATAATCGATCCTAAATAACGAAAATGTTCACTCTTAAGTAGTTCTTAGTTCTCAATTTTCACTTCTTCTTTACTTCTATTGTTATTGTTACTAAAATTAGACTCCATGCACTCTGTCTTAGTTCTACTTACCCTAAAACCTTTAAATTCAAGTGCTTCTCTCCAAGTCTCTAACTTAGTGTTAACTCCTTCTCTATTCTCGTTCATTAACATGATATCTGCAAAAAAATACACCACGGCACATCATCCTAAATATTTCCTATCAACTCATCCACAACTAAAGTAGAAAGATAGGGACTTAAGGTTGATCCTTAGTGTAACCCTACAGTAATTGAAAATTCATTTGTCTCTCCAGCAGGCGATCTAATAGTGGTCACCACACCGTCATACATGCCCTTAATCACATCAATGTAACCTTTTGTCACTCCTTTCTTCCCTAACACCCACCAGATTATGTCCCAATGCACTCTATTACATACTTTCTCAAGATCGATAAAAACCACATGAATGTTTCTTTTCTTTCCTCAATACTTTTTTATTACTCTCCTTAAAAGATAGATTGCTTCCATTGTTGGCCTACCAAGCATAAATCCAAATTGATTCCCTGACACCTCTATTATATCTCGCAATTGACGTTCTATCATTCTCTCCTACACTTTCATTATATGATACATTAACTTGATTCCTCTATAGTTGTTACAATTTTGAACATCTCCTTTATTCTTATAGATTGGCACTAAATACTCTTCCTCTACTCCTCTGACATTTTCCTAGTCAACAAAATCTTACTAAATAAACTAGACAACCAAGCAACTCCCTTCTTATCCAAACATTTCCAAGCTTCAATAGGAATATCATCGGGTCCTAACGCCTTATTCGATTTCATCTTTTTAAGTGCAATCTCCACTTCAAAATTCCTAATCCTGTGATAGAACTTATAATGTTGGTTTTTCTTATTACTGGCTACTTCCTCCCCTACGGACCTACCTCTTCGTTCAAAAAAATAAAAAATAAAAAGTGTGATTGGAAAAATGGAAAATTGTGTTTTAGTGGGACCAACTCAAAATAATTACAACTTTCATGAAGATACAAGTTGGTCTTAGTCTGGTATCAGTGAAAGTTGTGGCATAAAACACAACTCCCACTTGCACCTCCATAAAAATACACTTTTTTTGAGTTGTTTCAACTAAGACGCCATTTCCCTAAGAAAAATTGATCTGGGATATATGAAATCTTTTCAACAAGTTTTTAAATGAGCATAATCCTAATGGTCCTTTATCCCAATGTAGAGTGGAGAAGAACTCATGTTTTCTTATTCTTTTTTTATTTCATTTTATAAATAAGAGTAACTTTATTAGAAAAAGAGCATCAAGACAATACTAACAAAAACAATCCACACCAAGAAAATTACATCTCAGCCAACTAAAGAATCAACAAAAACCAATAAGGAAAATAAATCCGGCTCAACCCTCCCCAACACCCAACAAGACGACAACACCAACAACAAGAACTGATGTTTTTCTTTTCAAGGATTCTCCCAAAAAATAGTTTCAACAAAATCTTTCAATTGCTTAAGACTTACTAAATGTACACTAAATGTAACAAATGCTATAACCAAATTCCCATAGCAAGCCCAGATGCTTAGGTACCATGTTAATGAAAGAATTACCTTTCCCACTAATATTTCATTAGAGTGGTCAACACCATAAATATCTGACGTATCAAAGAAAGTAATTCCTTTACTGAATGCATACTTGATCATTGCAATACCATCCTCATCAAAGGCAGGAGAATTATATGTAGCGTTTGGTAGAGTTTTCTAAATATGATTTGAGAATAAAGTTGTATTTTGAGTTTGTAAGTTTTGGAATTATGATTTGAGTGTGAAAAATTTGTTTGGTTATGAGTTTTGAAAAGAGTTTCAAATGAATGATGTGACATATGATATTTAATTCAAAAACTTACAACTCATAACCAAATACATAACCCAAATCCTATTCAAAGCTCATAAAAAATTTTTAAAAAAAATTTCTAGAAATATTTTTTATTTAAAATATAAATATAACAAGCGTGAAAAAAAAAAAAAACCGAACACTGTTCCAATCAACCGGCCGGATGTCCGGGTTAGCCAAATTTTCTCTCCTGGAAAGGAGTTTTCAAAAGTGGAAAAAAGTTTTCAAAAGTAAGTGTGGAATTATAATTTGAAAACACAAAACAAATATCACACTCAAAAGTGAGGGTGGAAATGTGTTTGGAGAGCTTCTCCAAATACAGCCGTAGGCTCCACTAAGCCCCATACAGCCATAACCCAATTTTGAGACCTGAGAAAAAGAAGAAAAAAAAAAAAAAAAAAAAGATTCCAAATTCAGAAAACGAATGAGAAACAAAAATACATTGACAAAACATTTCTAACACTCACACCTAGCCTGCCTAACTAGTTGGTAAAGGGTTTGACTCCCCTTCCCCCATTCCTATTAAAAGACATATAACTTAAGTTCTAAATACAGCTAAAGGTCACCAACTTTGATCATCGCAAACATGGAAAGATATATATAACTTTCTTCATAATATAATTTATTCCAAACATGGAACTAATCACAAGCATCCAACTAGGCAATTACATAAAACAGCGACAAAAATCTGGTGACAAACCATTTTGTTTTTAAAAATACTAGCAAAAAAAAAAAAAACCAACCTTAACATTTTCAGCAACCCTGTTATCATAGCCTATGAAGCATGGATACTTCCATATCGAAATTGTATTGGATACCAATACTCTTTGGATACTCACAAATGCTTATCCAATACTTCCCAAAAATATCCCAATTAAAGTTTATTTGTCTTTAATTTTAGAATCAAAGTATCATACATGTTCAAGATACTCTAAGTATTCAGATGTGACATTTCTTGTGTAATGAGTATAATTGTTAGAATAAATGTAAGACTAGTTTCTTCTAATACTTTGAGTATTAGACTAGAAAAATTGAGAAACAACAAAATTAAAGCATATCAAATTTTGCCGAAATTTGGGTCCTCATAACATAACCTTAATCTTTTTTTACATGAATACATTATAAAACTGAAACTAAGAATATTTAACTGATACTTAAATACATAATTAGTAATAAATATGTTATGATAAAATTACTTCTATATTTATACACATACATGCATACTAGATATATATAGGTTTAGTGTAGTTTTCAAATCCAATCCAACTTGAACAGATTCAACGCCCTGGTTCTCAATCAACAGTAGACCAATCTGTGAGGAATGCTGATGGGCAACCATTAGACCGTAGCGGCTCATCCTCGGAATCCGAAAATAAAACAAAGACAAAACAAAATCACTTTGTTTCAGTGACATATATAATTAGACTGAATAGGATTTGAAGAGCTGTCACGATCATTCACATCAATTTCAGCAGGCAGGAAGGGCATCGAAGCTACCGTTTCTAGAATGCAAACAAGGTAGCTTCACGTTAGCAGCTCGTCTTTTTTCTATTTTGACCACCTAGTCTAACGCAATGTTTAGGTCTTTGTGTATGTGACGCCTAGCTACAAACTCTATATGATTAAGTAGGTGCCACACTGCCTTATGCATCAGTGGCATATTCACTCTAGACGAGTCACCTAGGTTGATGCAATGTATTTAACCGGTCAACTGAAGACTTGATTATTGGTATACGTATACCTATCAGTCCAGCCGAGTTGGTCTGATTCAGGAAGCTCCCTTCATAGCAAAGCAAGCTACAAGTCAGTTTCAAGGCTGCCTTTCTGCTAGAAAGCTCACTACACACATCACTTTTTGACTTAGCAAAGTGCAGATGCAATGCTCAGGAGGTGAAAACTACTGAATTGAAAGTTCTGGTAGGTTCTTAGCAGTTTATCGTACCTGTTACAATACATATTTGTTGTTGTATCATACTTTTTTTTTTTTTTTTTTTATAAATTTGTCACATTGGTATCCTTCCCATGTTGTTTCTCTATCCTGTTGTATTCATATCTATGTTTCATTAATCATGGCAGTCCTGTCTGTTGCCAGGAAAACTTTTGACAATGGATAATTTTTTTGATTTTGGCTGTTGCAAGCAAAATCAAAGCTTTTCAAGTATTATTTCAAAAGTACAAATTAGCTTAACTAAAATAAAAATAAGCCAGCCAGAAAAATAATTAAAATAAATCAACAAGACTCTGATTTTTCACAGTCTATTCAAATAAAAACCTGATTTGAAGCACTACTGAGACTGACATTCAATCTACTGTGTATATATATTTATATTCTATTACACATACATACACAAATTTCTCGATGCAAATGCGATTGGAGTGTAAAGAATTGAACCAACATGTATATTGATAATCATTTGAATTTCAAATTCCAGCTCTATAATCGTGTTTAAATAGAAACAAACACCGATTATTGGTGGGAATTTGGTAAAAAAAAAAATAAATAAAATAAATAAAGGTTAATTAGGGTTTTGTTACCTCAAGTCCGTGGATTCCAAGTCTAACACTGGGCATCTCAAAATCAACCATTGTTTGTGTAATCGATCACTTCCAATCTCTTCTTCTTCCTCCACTTCTCAACTCTACAACTTCACTCTTTCCCTATATATATATATATATATATTGGGCCATATAGCATTACCAATATATGAAAAAAAATTGAATACCAATATATATACTGGGCAAGTTGATGCTCACGTCATGCATTACGTTATTCAATATTTATTTTATTTTTTTTTGTGTGGATAAATTACAAACACAACCTATAAATACATATCGTTGTTTATAGTTTTAGAAATTATATCTCACTTTTTAAAATTTTTGATAGCATAATAAATGATTCATTTTATTAAAAAATTATTAAATTAATTAATAATTTTGATAATGTCTAAAATATATTTTAATTAACAATTCAGATAATTTTATTGTTGTATAGAAAAGTAATTAGAAATTATTTTTTTTTCTATTAATTTTGTTAAATAATATTTTTTATAATGAAGTATTTGTAATTTTTAAAACTATAAGGAGTAATTTATATTATAAGTAAATCTCAGTAATTTTTCTGTAATTTACTTTTTTTTTAGATAAATTACATTCACCTCCCTTGATGTTTAGACAAAATATTATATATATATATATAAATATAGGGATTTCCATTTTTTAAAAACCATTTTTAAACAAGTTTTCGTTTCTTTTTAATGAACTTTTTTTATATTCTATTTTTATTTTATTTTTTTTTTGTGTGGATAAATTACAAACACAGCCTATAAATACATATCGTTGTTTATAGTTTTAGAAATTATATCTCACTTTTAAAAATTTTTGATAGCATAATAAATGATTCATTTTATTAAAAAATTATTAAATTAATTAACAATTTTGATAATGTCTAAAATATATTTTAATTAACAATTCAGATAATTTTATTGTTGCATAGGAAAGTAATTAGAAATTATTTTTTTTTCTATTAATTTTGTTAAATAATATTTTTTATAATGAAGTATTTGTAATTTTTAAAACTATAAGGAGTAATTTATATTATAAGTAAATCTCAGTAATTTTTCTGTAATTTACTTTTTTTTTAGATAAATTACATTCACCTCCCTTGATGTTTAGACAAAATATTATATATATATATATAAATATAGGGATTTCCATTTTTTAAAAACCATTTTTAAACAAGTTTTCGTTTCTTTTTAATGAACTTTTTTTATATTCTATTTTTATTTTATTTTTTTACATTTTAGACACATCAAGATTAGATGTATCTAAAAAACATAAAAATAAAATTGACTAAAATGTAGAAGAAAAAACATTTACAAAATACAAATGAAAATTCAAACAAAAACATACATAGTTTTTTTCCTTCTGATTTTCGTTTGTTTTTGGTCAACTATTTTTTATAAAAATCCAATTATAAGAACACACATACTTTTTATATGCATCTAGATTAGATGCATCTAAAAATATAAAAAAATTAATTAAAATATGAAGAAAAAAAATTCCTACATATAAATGAAAACTTATTTAAAAACAGTTTTTGAAAAATTAAACCAAATAGAGCCTAATTTTTCTGACATTTGTTGTAAAAATTTTTTGATTTGTGTCCAAAAATGATTTCTTTTCAATTACTCGTAGATACAATATTTTTCCCCAAATATCTATTGAAATTTTTTTACTAAAAAACTAATTATTTTGCTTTTTTTGTATTTAACTTTTTGAACATTTTTTAAAAAATTATAATTTTAAGTGGAAGAGTTATTTGAAATTTTTTATTAAAAAAGTTCATTAAAAATAAAAAGAGAAATTACTAAAAAATAATTATCAAATCAGTTTCAAGACAATGGTGTTTTGACAATGAGTAGGGACTTATCTTTCTTTGGTATCTAATCTCATCTCCTTGGATTTAGAATAACACGTCTACTTGATTCTAATTTGATTGGGATTATTTGTATCAAGTCATTTTCAAAATCCTACAGAGGATGTGAATTGATGAAGGGTCAACTATATTTGATCGACGTGATTTTTTACAGGTATATTCTATTCGATATTTTTTTAAAATGTGATCGGTTTTGATTATCGAATTGGGCCCTAAAATAAGTCCAATAAAGTGTGCAACAGTTGCTCTTGTGAACCGTGCGCAGCAACAACCCCAAACTCCATTTAATCCTACCTCATCCCTTATTTGTGAATCAAACAATGTATAAGATACTAATACACATTTATACCCTCATATAAAATAAGTGGCTAAATGTTTTTTTTTCCAAGAAATGAATAAATATATATATATAGAAATCAATAAAAAGTTATAAAATTATATGCCTATCTCTATCAAATTAGATTGATGTAAACCCACAGTCGAACCAACCAGCTGAAGATGCGAGAAAAGGTTTCTAGATGTGGTGGAATTCCTTCAAGTTTAGCATATGTATATACATATATATTAATTTAATTTAATAGTATCATATAAAAAAATTATATGATTATTTGGCTGGACAATAAACCGTCGCTAATTGTTTTGATTGTTGTTTGTTGCACATTTTTTTTTGGTGATGGTACTATTACGCCGCTGAAGTTTTTGAGTTTTGCACATTTTTTGAAAGGGAGATTCTATTTACACACCACTAATTCCCTTAGTATACATCATTAACAGATTAAATTTATATTGAGTGCTACTATTAACACCCTATAAATTATTTTGGACCCCCTCAATTTTTAACTTTTTTTTTATTACAATAAAAATCTCAAATAAAATTACTATAAAAGATATCATTAAATTTTAGGGTAAACTACCAATAGCTCTTAATAGTTAGACTTAATTCCCATCAAGTCCTATTAAAAATAAGTCTTGGTAAAATTGTCGCTAAAAATAATTTTTTTGTGACAATTTTTTATATATGTCGCTAAATATTGATAATTAATTTTGTCATGATTTTTATAAATTGACGCTAAAACTTACAATTAGTGACTTTTTTTATGACAAATTTTTCCCATAGGACTTATTAGACAATAAGTCCACTTATTAGGACTTACACGTAAGTACCCCTTAATTTTGGGACACCTCATCTCACAATTAAACTTATACACCCACTACATCATGAATTAGGTTATATGAGAGCACCCACCTGTAGACACTCCATTTTTGACCGACCTTAAGACTCAGACGTCATCGATTGAGCACTCGGTGATAGTGCATCTTGTGCTCATTTCAAACTTCGGAGTTTCGGCCGCGAGCCTTGCCTCCGGGCCTCGGAACATTTTGTGCTTTGTCTCGATTTGCGGACCAGGCCTTGTTTTCTCTTCCCGAAGGGAGGGAGAGGTCTTGTAGATCATCTCTCAGTGGTCGTAGGCTACTTTTCGTGGTCGTAGGCCACTGTTCCTGTTTAGAGACCAGTTTCCGATTTTCGGAGTCGTCGGCTGTGCGCTTCGGTTCGGGACCGCTTAACTTTCTCCGTTTGGCACGGTTTTTGGGGCACACCTTGTTTCCTCTGTCTAGAGGGACACTGTCGCCCAGGAGACCACCTTTGTGGTCGCACACCACTTTCGATGCTTAACAGCCTGTTTTCGGGGCACCCGGCTGCGCGTTTTGCTCCTCGAACCCTCGTTTTGCATCGGTGTTGGTTCATTTTTGGCATGGACCTTGTTTTCCTTGTTTGGAAGGTGGTACAAGGGTGGGAGACCACCTTTTCTCCTTGGAGACCACTTTTCTCCCGCCGGCTGGTTTTCTTGTCAAGAAGCTAGTCTCCTTGGTCTTTAAGCCACATTTATTGGTCTCCCACCATACCACTAGCTTGCATTCAGTTGGGAGACCATCAAATGGGTTGGCCGACCACATTTTTTTGTGTTGAACCTTTTGAACTGGTCGGCCGACCACCTGAACTGGTCGGCCTGCTCTCTCCTTTTCTGTCTCTGTGAGTTGTTGCCAGCTGTGCCAGCTGGAAGGCACAGACTAGATCCTCCATACATGTGTATGGAGGATCTTTGCCCTTGGTTTTTGGCTTCTAGAGGAAGCTTTGGTTTGTTTGGTCTATAAAGGAGGGCTTCTCCTTCCTTTGTGAGGGTTCAGAATTTTGATAAGGCAAAATACATATATCCTCTATATCTCTCCATTTTAGGCTTCGAAGTGCAAGGTTCTTGGCCCTTTGCATACCATCTCTTAGCCTAACACTTCCACCATCAACCTAAGGATCTTGGGGCCATTTTCAGAGGTTGAGGAGTTGTGTCTTTGGTCCAGAAGTTTCTGGTCTTCTTGAGATTCAAGGGTAACACACTTTCTCTCTTTTTAAGCCCTATTTTGATCCTTATCTTAGCCTTATTTGCATGCATATTTGAGCTTTGTTGTCAACTGAAAAAAGTCTTGTTTTGAGGTCTTTTTGATGTTTGTTTGAGGTCATTTTGTTGTTGGGGGTCATCTCCCCCCTTGCATGCTTCATTTTGCCTTGTTTTGAGCCATGCATTAAGGTCTTTGTATTGATCTTTGTTTGGACTTTTGACCACTGAAATCCAGTGGATTTTCAATGGTTAGCATGTTGTTTTGAGGGCCAAAATCAGAGAGGGGTGACCCTCTCTCTCCTTGTCTTGTTTACTAGCATTTTTGGCCTTACAAAGGAGCCCATATTTGCATGCATCCCAAGCTTGGTTCAGGCCCTTTTTGGTGGTTTTTAGGACCTGCATAAGCTCTGTCCAGAGCTGGTTTTGTCATCTTGGGTGTGCCTCTTGCATGTGTAGAATAATCCCATTCATAGCTTATCAAAGGAGCATGTCATTCTTGCATGCATTGATCATGTTTCAGTGGGTTTTTGGGCATTATTTGGCATGTTATACCTCTGTCTCTGGCTGGTTTAGTGGCCTCTTGAATGCTTCACATGCTTGTAGTGTAAATTCTCTTCACTAGCTTGTAATGCATGTTGTTTTGGCCTTCAATTCTAACACATTTTGGCCATGCTCCAAACTGTTTTTGTGCATGTTTTGGACTGCCTTAGCTCTGTTTTTAGGCCTTTTGGTCGAATGATGCTTTCTATGCATAGTTGTAGTGCAATACCCTTGCCTAGCCTTGAGTTTTGAACCCCCTTAGATGCTTGAATTGAGGTGTTTCCATGGTTTAGCATCATTGTGCATGATATTTCAGAGCATATGAGGTTGCATGTTCCCATGTTTTTCACTCTTTAAATGTGTTTGAGAGTTGTGCTGGTATACCTCATTTATGGACCATTGCATGAGCTTCATTTCTGTGCCTTTCAAGCCACCATTTTAGTCCATTTTCCTACTGTTTTGGGCCTGTATAGGGACTTTTCGGGGTTGGTTTGGTCATTTGGGCATCACTTTGCATACCTCTAGTGTAATGCACTTCACTAGTTTCGGTACTTGAGCCATCCAGTATGCATCGGTGAGTTGTTTGCATGATTCGGGACCATCTTGTATGTCATTTCAGAGCTGGGACATGTGTTGTTGTATGCCACATTTCATCCTTGCCATGCTTTTGTAGAGTTGTGTCTTGCGCCTTAGGTTGGAGCCCTTGCATTGTGCATGCACGTGTGTGTGTTGTTGCCTCATTTTCATCATGTTTGGCCACTGATTTGGGTGTGGCTGAGGTCCATCCATCTTGGTTTAAGTCCATCTTGCATTGTGTATGCCATATAATCCATGTTGATTACATGATTTGATCATCGCATTGCGCATGCCTCGTTCATAACATTGTGTATGTTAGTTTCCATTAGCATTGTGTATGCCATATAGTCCATGCGCATTGAGTATGCCATTGTTTAGTTCATAGCGTTGTGCATGTTATTTGCATGTTTGCATGATGTTTCTTGCATGTTTGCATCATTTAGTTGCATTGCATTTACAATTGCATGATAGAGTTGCATTTGTGTATGCATTATGTGTCGCATTGTGCTGGAATAGGAGTTAGTCCAAGCACGAAAAATGAGGAACGTTTTGTACTCAAAGTGACAAAACGTGCCTCGATTCCCGGTCACCGACACTCTTGACTTTCCATGATAGAGTTGTTGGCTTTAGGTGTGTATATGTGCATTCATGTCATATTGAGTCGTGCAATTCGACTCCTCGGCCATCATGCATCGGGATGCATGATTGGTGGCCCGAGGATCGAGGACTACCCTCCCTAGAGCTTATGCAATGATGGGGAGAGTGGTCGGGCACACATATGTTGAAAATACCTCGCCTTTTCTCTCTCTTGCCTTTGTTGCAGAAAAAGCAGAAACCAGAGGATGAACTGGTCGGCCGACCAGGTTTTCTGGCAGGCCGACCACCTTTTCTGGTCTTCACTACCAAGGGTGGTCGGTAGGTGGTCTCCAATGCCTATAGCTGGTCAACAGCCTCCCCACAACTTCCCAGGGTGGAGTTTCATCTCTATGGAGCTTCGCGCAAGTTTCTAAATTCAATTGCAAACAAAGGCGAGACGAGGCATCGCGATGGATTTCCTGACAAGGCGACTCGAGCATGCATGCATCCTTTATCATTCAAGGTAGAGCTGAGGCAGTCCATTTTATTTAGTTTGCATGCTAGTTTACTCGCTTACTTAGTTAATTTGATAATTAGCTAGTGTTGTGTAATAATTTGTTATTCATTCCGTTGTGTAATAATTAGCTTAATTAGCTTAGATTAGTTAGTTGGTTGCGTATTATTCATTTGGACCCTCCATCGAGAGGGCACAACTGTTGTAATAAGTGTGCATGCCTTCCAACCGCACGTCTTTCTCCCTTTTATTTACCAGCTTATGATGGTTAGTTCTAGGGCATGTTTCAATTAGCATCTATATGTTCGCATGTTTGCATTCATTCATCTGTCTTGCATGCACCGGGTTCGGCGCATCATACTAACTGCATTGTATTTCACTACCAAGTTGAATACATGTATCAATTGTTGTATTTCACATGCCGTCTTAGAATAGCCGAGCCTATCTTAGTTGCATTCTTGCATGTGTTGCATTAGGCATCTCAGCATAGTTAGGATTCATGTATGATTTCTAATTAGCTTCTTTCTTTGGCTTGGAGTACTCGGTAAGTGTTTATGTTTTAGCATCCTTGCATATGTGTGAGTGACTGCCATGATAGCATGCTTGCCATGAGGCTACTCGCTTATGTGATATAACTGCTTGAATGCCTGTGGGTGAAGGTTGGATTACTTGGATTGGAACAATTCGTTGTTTGCGAGTTTTAAGCCCACTTGAGAGTGGCAAATCACCATGTTTTCCAAGCCCACTTGAGGGTGACAAAATCCGCGTCTTAGCCTACTTGCGAGTAGCACCATCAAACCATTTTAAGTAAACAAACATGAAATGTTTTATTCCAACTCAGGCGATCCAGTCTATACTTGTATGCTGTGCGCATCACATAGTAATTCTAGGCTAATAAACGGGAATAAGAGCACGTATGTTTTCAAAACAAAATATCATGATTAGTAAAGGCCGATCTTTGATCGGGTGAGCGGGAGTGCTCATGAAATGACCTTCCCCAATCGTACCTAAGTTCCCGAGCCGAGGCAACTTTGGTGATGACGGACATGTGGCCTTCGGCACGAGTCAAGGTTTCCTAAATTCTCCCAAAATAAAATATTTAGGTGGCGACTCTGTATCTGGCAAAGCAGTCCATGTTTGGCACTTCTTTCTAAAAATCAGTTTTCCAAAACGATTTGCCGGATTTGGACTCTTTGGTGATTTATCAGTCTTGCATTGCACTTTGTGAGATCAGATTAAGAACCGTGACATTTGAGTCCGAACTATAGTGAGCCCAATGAACAAAACGGGATTTTCCCGCGACGTTCGGGGACGTCTACAGTTTCTGGCGACTCTACTGGGGAGTTAGAGAACTTGACTCGAACTCATGATATCTTGTTTTGACTACACTTATGTGTTTCTTTGCATTGCATTTGCATTGGTGCACCTAAGTCACAGTGTTTGCTGTCTGTTATTCCTGAATGGTTTGCCGGAGGCTTACTTTGAGAAGTGTGCCATAAGGCTGACCGGTTACGGGCTCTACCTCAATGGGAACACAAACCCCGATTTTTACCGGGGCACCCTTTTTGACCATTCGACCTAGTGCATATTCGGAAGCCATAGTGACCATCCAAAGTAGGACAGGTTGCTTACCCGATTGTAGGTTGTTTGAAACCGCTGCGTGCGTAGTGAAACCCTAGCTCTTGAAAAAATAGGACAGGGAAACCCTACCCAACATAGGGGTGCTTTGGCTCTCACTTGTTTGCTATGTGCTTTTAGAGTGCGTCTCTACAGGAATGCATGTATCAGTTTACAAGTTTGGGTATCAGGCCTGTGGGCATTGGTATCAGTATTTGGGAATCAGTTTTACCTGAGGGTATCAAATTTAGATTTGGGACAGTGATTTGGAAACAACGATCAGTGTTTGAGAACAGTATATTCAACTTACAAATGCCAACTGTGTGTTGTCAATGACCGACTGTGTGTTGTGTTTATTTAAGCCGTTATACTGTCTGTTTTTCTGGTTGTTTATTTCCTTATTATGCTTTATTTATCTTTTTCCTAGGTAGTTTAGCACAATTGCTTCCGACCAAGCAGATATTCCCCAAGCAAGTGTTGCTGCGTGTTTAGAAATTCAGAGTTTGGGGCTGTGTGTTCTACTCTCAACAAGTGTGTGCTGCGTGTTCACCTTCAACTGGGCTGTGTGTTCAGAAATTCAGAGTGTGGGGCTGGGTGTTCTACTCTCAACAAGTGTGTGCTGCGTGTTCACCTTCAACTGGGCTGTGTGTTCAGAAATTCAGAGTTTGGGCTGCGTGTTCTACTCTCAATCAGTGTGTGTTGCGTGTTCACCTTCAATTCGGACTGTGTGTTTAGAAAATCAGAGTTTGGGCTGCGTGTTCTACTCTCAATCAATGTGTGCTGCGTGTTCACTTTCAATTTGAGCTGTGTGTTCAGAAAATCAGAGTTTGGGCTGCGTGTTCTACTCTCAATCAGTGTGTGCTACGTGTTCACCTTCAATTTAAGCTGTGTGTTTAGAAAATCAGAGTTTGGGCTGCGTGTTCTACTCTAAATCAGTGTGTGCTGCGTGTTCACCTTCAATTTGAGCTGTGTGTTCAGAAAATCAGAGTTTGGGCTGCGTGTTCAACTCTCAACCGATGTGTGCCGTGTGTCCACAATCAATTTATGAGCTGAGTGTTTAGGAATTCAAGTGTTTGAACTGTGTGTTCAGGATGCAAACAAAGTGCTATGTCATAGACTAAAAATTCTAAATAAGCTGTGTGCTCAAATATGGCAAAGGCATAGAATGCATGTAAAAAGCAGAACACGTTGCAGAAGGGGGTAAAAATGAAGTAAATACCTCCCGTGCCTCATAGGAAAGGTGATACTCTGGTTCTCGCAGAAGCAGATCCCCAGGCGCTCGCGCGTCAAAATCAGTGAAGTGATGGAAAATGGCCCGCGGAAGAATGTGCGCTGGTGGGTCGTATCTCTCGGGTATGAAGGGTCGAACCCCCGGAGGCAGAGCCATAATGTCAAAATCATCCCCGGCGCCCAGAGGACCTCCACCGTGAGGCAAATGGCCAGCCATTTCGAGAAATCTGCAAAAGGGGCAAAAATGAGCCAAAATTAGAAAAAGTCAACAAAAGTCAACGCTTGGGAAATGGAAAAGTCAACAAAAGTCAACTCCGAGAAAATCTTCCAAATGTTGAGACAAACTCACCTCAAGTGGCGAAAATGAGAAAAGAAGCCCCGAAATCGAAATTTAATCGGTTCAAAGTGCTTAAAACTCGATATTTTTGCGAAAACAACTTGCGTAGGGCGTTGGAAAACGCGTATGGAGCACAAATCTGAGGGAGAAAATGGTTTGGGAAGCTGGAGGAGATGATTTCGGAGCTGAGGTTATGAGCTCAAAGTGTTTGGGTGAGTAGATTTAAAGAAAAGAAGGTGAAAGGACCAAATTGCCCACGGATTAGGCAAAGTGGCCGATCGGCCCCATTTTCTGGCTGACCGGCCATTGCCTTTTCAAAAGCTAGCCGATGGCCTCCAATAGGAAAGAAAACTAGCCGGTGGTGATCCCTAGGTGGGTCCCAAGGTGCCTGCAAATTTTGGGAAGAATTGGAGTCCCCGAGACCTGAAAAAGTACAAGAGAAAGGTACCCCCTGTCGCGAAATCGCTCCGCCGGAACTTCAGCTTCAGCTTCCGATGTATGTCTCATCGTTGCTCATCGCAAGGGAGACGTATTCTTTTTGAACATGTTATAACCTCTCCAGGAGGTGAACCGGAGGTCGCGATCGAGTCGCCCTCGCCGAAACGTGATTCTCCTTGCTCGTTGTTTTGTAACAAACGCGCATCCCGATTTACGCTTGTTCTACATTGTTTGCATTCTCATGCACATACTTGCATTGTTATGCACGTTTTCTTGATATTACCATGCCTCTGTGCTCAAGCTTGCATTGACACGCACGATCCTTTCTCGCATTGCGATGCACTCACTCACCGACACCGCGTTTGTCGAACTTTCGATATCACATTGAATATATGTTGTTAGTATGTTGTGCTTGTTGAGTTTCTCTCTTTTGCAGGCACGATATTGTATGTACGGTTCATTTGAAGCTGGTGTGACCAGACGAATCGCGCAGGTATCGTATCTTCTCCGTGTGAGACGCGACGAGAATTGAACAATTCTCCGCATTCTTAACTGCATGAAATGTAGTTGTTGCTTTGCATTCTTGCTTAAAACTGTTGCATCTATTTGCGAATACTTGCTTCATTACAGCTTGCTGCATTTGCATGATCATTAAGTTACATCTGGCCTTGTGCATATCGCTTTGTATTTTGCCCCCTACCTGCGGGCACGCCTGCGGGTACATCTCTGTCTATCTTGTATGTTTGTCTAAGTCTTCGGCCTTGTCAAAAATGGGTCATCTCTGGGTTTTGACGTTCACTCCCGTCACTTATGACTCTCGAGTTCTGTCAAAGAGGGGCAACTGTAGACACCCCATTTTTGACCGACCTTAAGACTTAGACGTCACCGATGGAGCACTTGGTGATATTGCATATCGCGCTCGTCCAGGAGTTTCAGAGTCTCGGCTGCGGGCCTTGCCTCCGGACTTCTGGGCTCTTTCTGTACTTTGCCTCGGTTTGCGAACCAGGCTTGGTTTTCTCTGTTTCTCTTCCCAAAGGGAGGGAGAGGTCTCGTAGATCATCTCTCAGTGGCCGTGGGCTACGTTTCGTGGTCATAGGCCATTTTTCCCATTTCGGAGCCCGGTTCTCGGTTTTCGGGGCCGTCAGGCCGTGTGCCTCGGTTCGGGACTGCTTAACCACCTCCGTTTGCCCCGGTTTTTGGCATGTATCTTATCTACTCCCTTTTGAGGGACACTGTGGTCCGAGAGACCAACTTCGTGGTCGAACACCACTCCCGGTGCTTAACAGCCTGTTTTCGGGGCCCCGGACTGCGCGTTTCGCCCCCCGAACCCTCATTTTGCATCGGTTTGCGTTCATTTTTGGCAGGGACCTCTGTTTCATCACCAGGAAGGTCGTAGAAGGGTGGGAGGCCAGTAATTGTTTCAGCAACCAGTTATATTTCCTCATCGCTCTCCGTCGCCCGTTTTTCACACTTGAAAGCCAATGTTGACCATCCTAAGGCCACTTTCTCCAGCTCCAAACCACATATTTGTGTTGTACACACTTGGGAGGCCACCAATATCATATGGTCGGCTAATAATTGTGATTGACCCTTTTGAACCTCTCCTAAAAGTGGGTTGTTCTCTCTCCTGTTTCACTGTTGCCAATTTTTGACCACATAGCCGTGTTGAGAACACCTGGGAGGCCACCAATTTTTGGTGGTCGGCCAGTAATTATGCTTGGCCTTTTTGACCCATAGCCGACCGGCCACCTGCAACCAAGCTAGCTGGCCGGTCTGAACCCCTGCACCCTGTTCAGTCCAATTTGACCTTTTTTTCCCCCCAGATTTGGTATCCGGGGGACCTTTTTTTTGGAGGGAAACTTGGGTTGTTTTCCCTCCTTTTCCCCCCCTTTTTTTTCCCCTCTTTTGCCTATATAACCAGCCTCCCAGGTCTGGTTTAAGGGTTAGAAAAAAACCCTTTGGAGCTCTAGCATTGTATCTCTCTCCCTCTACTCTTCCAAGCTTCAAATCCCTCAAGCTCTACCCTCATTTCTACACCACCACCTAGCACCACCACCACCACTCCATTCCAGCAGTTTGGAGGTTCTTTCCAGAGGCTAGGAGTGCTGCATTTTGGACCAATAGGCTGCTAAAGATTGGTCTACAATGGTGAGTCATTTTTCCCCTCTTTTGAGCTCATTTTGGCATGTTTTCTTAGCCATTCTTGCTTACACTTTTGAGCTCCGACCATAACTGAAAATAGCATTTTTTTGAGCTCTATTCCATGTTTCATTAAGGGTCTCTCACTGTTTGAGGCTCCCTTTTGGCACTTGCTTCATTATCTCCCTTGTATGCCATTTTCTTGTGTAGTATTTTTGGCCTATGTATAAATTGTTTTGAGCTCTGGTCCAAACTGAAAGTAGCATTATTTTGAGCCCTTATTCAATATTGTTGAAGGGCTCTTCACTGTTTGGGGCTTCATTTTGATACTTTATGTTTAAGCCCTCTTTTGGCCCCATTTTTGCATGATTTGTTAGCCCTTTGTGATTCTATTTTTGGGCTTTGGTCTGAACAGAAAATGGCCCTATTTTGACCCCCTTTTCATGTTTCATTAAGGATCTATTGTTTTTTGGAGCATATTTTTTATACTTTATGTTATAGCTCTCTTTTTGGACTTATCTTGCATAATATTTTGAGCATACTTGTATACTGTTTTGGGTCTGATCATAAGCTGTAAAAGGCCATATTTTGGGCCCCTCTTCAACATTGTTGAAGGGCCCTCACCTGTTTGGGGCCAGCATGCATCGGTTGCTTCTTTGTCTCCATTTTGGCCCATTTCTTGCATGAGAATTTTGCCATATTTGTGTATGTTTTTGTGGTCTGTCATAAACTGTAAAACATCATATTTTGGGCCCATATTCAACATTGTAGAAGGGCCCTTCTCTGTTTAGGGACAGCAGCCATCACTTGCTTCAATATCTCACTTTTGTGGCCATTTTTGCATGCTAGTTTAGCCGCATTTGTGTTTACTGTTTGGCCATGCTTAAAACTGTAAACATGCTTGTTTTGGGGTTGCCTTACTTCTGTCTTCATGCTTCATGTTCAAATTATGCATGTTTGATATAGCTACAAGTCATTTCATGTGCTCAATATTGCATTTCGGGACCATTTCCATACGTCGGGTGCCATTTTGCTATGTTTCGGGGCTGTTTTGCATCACTTATTGCCTCTGAAATTTTCATGCTAGTATGCCATGTTCCATGTTTTGCCATGCCTTGTTAGAGTGGCATTTTGTGCCCTAGGGTCGGTCCTCGGTTTGCGTGCACGTGTGCACGCATTTTGAGTTGTCTCGTTTTCACCTAATGGCCTCTGATGTGGGTGTGGCTGAGGTCCATTCATGTTAGTGTAAGTCCATACTGCATTGCGTATGCCATTCCATTCCATAGCGTTGTGTATGCTAGGTTGTATGTTAGTGCATTGTGTATGCCATGTTACCTCGTGCATCGTGTAGGCCATTTCATAGCATTTTGCATGTTAGGTTGTATCTTAGTTTGCATTCATGCATGTCATGTATATTGTATTGTGTTCGGGATAGGAGTTAGCCCGGGCACGGGAAACGAGGTACGTTCTGTACTCCGAGTGACGGAACGTGTCTCAATTCCCCAGTCACCAACACTCTGGATCATCCATGATGGAGTTAGGTTTTACTGTGTTTCCATGTGCATTCATCTTATATTAATTGTGCAAATCGACCCCTCGGCCATCATGCATCGAGATGCGTGATTGGTGGCACGAGGATCGAGGCATGCATACATTTGTGAAAATACATTGCTATGCCCCTTTCCTGCTCTCTGTTGCAGCAAATCAAGAATCAGCAGTCTTCCGAGGCTTGGCGCGCTTTCCAAAAAACCATTGCAAAACAGAGGCTAATTGGGGCATCACAGTGGATTTCCACGCAAAGGCAACCCGGACATGCATTATTCATCATCCGGAGCGGAATCAAGGCAGACCTTGGCTTGCATGCCAGTTTATTATTTTCTTAGTTAATTTGATAATTAATTAGGATTTTTGTATATATTTGGACTATTTGGACTGTACTATTCTTTTATTCGGGACTGTATATTTATTTGGACCGTCCGAGGAGGGCAATGTTGTAATAAGTGTGCGTGAGTGTGATGTATGTCTTCCAACCCCACGTCTTTCTTCCCTTTTATTAACCCGCTTATGATGGTTAGATTAGGGCATATTTAAATTAGCATAACAGTATGATAGCATGTTTGCATTCATTCATCTGTTTCGCATGCACCGGGCTCGGCGCATCATACTAACTGCATTGTATTTTCAATTCCAAATTGAATACATGTTAGCTGTAGCATCTCACATGCCATGTTTAGAATAGCCGAGCCTGCTATAGTTGCATTTTGCATGTGTTGCATTAGGCATTTCTGTATAATTAGGATCACGCATGGATTTCTAATCGGTTTCTGTTTTGGCTTGGAGTACTCGGTGAGCTTTATGCTTTAGCATCCTTGCATGCGTGTGAGTGACTGCCATGAATAGCATGCTTACCATGAGGCTACTTGCTTATGTGATATACCTACCTGAATGCCTGTGGGTGAAGGTTGGGTTATTTGGATTGGAACAATTCATCGACTGTGAGTTTTAAGCCCACTAGATAGTGGCAAAATCATGTTTTTCTAAGCCCACCCGAGGGTGGCAAATCCACGTCTTAGCCTACTTGCAAGTAGCACCATCAAACCATTTTCAAATAAACAAACATGAAATGTTTTGTTCCAATTCAGGCGATCCAGTCTATACTTGTATGCTGTGTGCATCACATAGTAAATCTAGGCTAATAACCGGAATAAGAACACACAATGTTTTCAAAACTAGATATCATGGTTAGTAGAGGCCGGTCTTTGACCGGGCGAGCGGGGGTGCTCACGAAGTGACCTTCCCCAATCGTACCCAAGTTCCCGAGCTGAGGCAACTTTGGTGATGACGGACACATGGCCTTTGGCACCGAGTCAGGGTTTCCTAAATTCCCCCATTAAAAAAAATATTTAGGTGGCGACTCTGTATCTGGCAAAGCAGTCCATGTTTGGCACTTCTTTTCTAAAAATCTGTTTTCTCAAAACGATTTGCCGGATTTGGACTCTTTGGTTCAAGATTAAGAACCGTGACACAATCGAGTCCGAGCTGTAGTGAGGTCCCCCGCGGCCCTGTTACAATAACAACATTCAAAAATTCATCCAGTTCCAACTCACAGTCAATGTCGCCGCGCTCGTCATCAACTTTGTGGCTGCAGCTTCTTCCGGTGAAGTTTCATTAACTGCGGTCCAGTTACAGTGGGTGAACCTCATAATGGATACCTTGGGGCCTTTAGCCTTGGCCACTGAGCAACCCACCAATGATTTGATGAAGAAAAAACCCGTGGGTTGATTTGAACCGCTCATAACCAATGTGATGTGGAGGAATCTCCTTGCTCAGGCCTTGTACCAGGTGACAGTCTTGTTGATACTTCAATTCAAGGGAAGGTCTATCTTTGGTGTGAATGAAAAGGTTAAAGACACCCTCATTTTCAATAGCTTTGTGCTCTGCCAAGTCTTCAACGAGTTCAATGCGAGGAAGTTGGAAGCGAAGAACGTGTTCACAGGGATACTGAAGAACAAACTGTTTCTTGGGATTGTTGGGATTACAATAGTTCTTTAGGTGGTGATGGTTGAGTTCCTCAAGAAGTTCACTAATATGGAGAGGTTGAATTGGGTACAGTGGATGGCATGCATCATAATTGCAGCAATGTCATGGCCCATCGGTTGGCTTGTCAAGTGCATTCCAGTTCCAACATCCTGAAAAAAAAAAGAGCATCAATTTCAGATCTCCTTTACATCAATCGGTTGAACTTACAAAGTAATCTTTAGTATAAGATTCCATATTAGTACAAAGTTTATGTTAAAGCAATTTAGACAGTTCTGCCTGGGTTGGGGGTCGGGGTGCTGTTTATTTTCTTTTTGCTCTGTGTTCTGCCTGGGTTGGTCTCTCATCAACCTGGGTTTGTTTGCATCTATCAGTGCTTCTTAAGTGGTGCCATCTTTGGGATCATTTGAGTAGCTTTTGTATGCAGCCTTCCCCTCTCTGTATTGCTGAATGTTGTTTGTCTCTTCTCTTCATCAATAAAACTTCTCTTTGCTTATCCAAAAAAAAAAAAAGAAAAAAAAGCAATTTAGACAGTTATTTTAAATATAAAAGCAGATTACTGCTATATGTTGAGTTTCTTTGTGATTTAGAAATTTGAATATAACATTAGCTCTGTTTAAAAGTAACGGTTTCAATCATCAAATTTTACTTGGAGAATATGGGACAAATTTACAATACAACGTGCTTGAACATCACATCAGATCACTGAATATTTGAATGGTGTGCGTGTACAGACATTAATTACCCGAGGTCCGCTTGCCTGCAGCTACTGTGTCGGGGGAGGTGGAGCTGCTGGTGCCCGAGGAAGTCTTGCTTGCTCTTCCCTTGTCCTGGCCTCATTTACAAGGTCCCTCAAATGGCTCTGCCTTACCAGGTCTTCCAGGTGTGACTTCAGGGCTCTGCAACTCTGAGTCAGATGCTCATCTTCATTATGGTAAGCATGATGCTTACCAAGGCTTCTTCCCATAAAGTCTCTTAGTACCCTTGTTGGGCTCTGAAATAGGGTTGGGTTCAGATTTTATCCAGGACTTTGTGAATTGGGATTCGGAATGTAGTTGTGACTGCATGTGCAGCCCTCAGTCCTACCTCTTGCTTATTGGATCTGTTATTACCTCGGCCTCGCTTCGGTGAGCCGTTAGCTTTCTCTTGCTTTGTCGCCTTAGTCCCTGGCGTGTCTTCCTCGGCTCTGGCATATTTCTCAATTTTGGCCATGAGCTCCTCCATGCATTTTGGCAATGTCTTTGCCACTGACTTTCGTAGTGGACAATTATTTTTTAGGCCGTTCGTAAAAGACACGACCGCCACCTCTTGGTTGCACTCGGGTATCGCTTGAACACCTCATAATACCTCTTTGCGCAGGCCCTAAGGCCTTCATCCTCACTAATTCTCAGAGCCATTAGGGCGTCTACCCTTAATGGCTGTAGTTTGTTTGTCACGAACCTGGCCACGAACATCTCGGCCAGGCCTTCCCAGGTCTTCACACTTCCTTTTGGCAATTTGTGAAACCAATTCGATGCAATTTTCCCGAAGGATGAGGGGAACACCTTGCAAAACAACGGCTCGTCCCAGTGTATAATACCATCGAGTTCAGGTATAAACCGACGTGAAAGTTGGGGTCCGACTTACCATCGTATATCTGGAACCTCGGCATACTGAATCTTTTTAGGGCCTCAAATTTGTCTAACTCCACGAAGAATGGTGTTCTCGGCTTAACAGGGGAAGTTACCTCGGCATTTTGTTGCTTCCTCTTGAGGTAATCTCTCAAGTCCTTTTTGGTCCGCCTAGGAGCTCGGCTATCTCCTGATTTTAGTCTTTTAGATGCATTACTCTCAACTTCGTTGTGAGCCCTTTTCGACCTTTCTCCATTAGTTGCGTCGAAGCACAACTCCTGCCTTTGAACATGCCGATGTTCTTTGGGGTCTGCCTCCTTGGTGCAATGTGTCCTTCGAGATTCTTCCATTCTCGACTCTCCTCACCCGACCTCCCTTAAAGGCCGGTGAGAGTGTTTTTCGCTCCTGGCGTGCTGGGGGGCCACAGGGATTGTTTTCTGTCCTCCCTTCTGGGCATTGGTCGCTTGAATCGGCATGTCCTGCAGCGGGAACGGTGGCTGCATGACGTTGTTTTGCATCATGAAATTGACGACCGATTGCAGGTCTACCAATTTGTTCGCCATCCCTTTCATCTCTCCGTCCCTTCGTAGGCATCTGTCTTTCTATACCTGGAGGTTATCCTCGTTATAGTACCCGCTTTGGTCCGTTTTCTTTGGTATGTCGCCTTCCTAGCCGACGTCCTTTCCTCCGTGATTCTGGTCACGAGTCTCTTCATTGCAATTGTCCTCTTCGACGTCAAGGTCAACATGTCTCCCACTCCTAGTAAGAGTGTCATCCCTAATCTTCTCTTTCTGTCTATCGTTGGCCATCTATTCTCCTTTCTTTCTCACAGACGGCGCCAAATTGTGTGTGTCAATTTCCGACCACACTGCCAATCAAGCACTTAGCTGGAGAACACCAGCAAAATAGATTAAGCCCGAACGACCTGTCACAAAAAGAAGAGATTCCGGCGGTGGTTCGTCCACCCGGGGGCACTCCGACGATCAATTCAATTATCTCTCAAAGATATCAAAAGTTTTTAACTCACTATTCAGAATATAAATTGCGTACCTTAGACCCATTGAGGGTGCCTTTCTTTTATAGCCAACTCAATCCTAATCCCAATAGAAGCCTAGCTTCGATGGACTTCAGCTCAGTGCTTATCTTGGACTCTCCAATAGATAAAGATAAACTCCCTAAAAGCTTTATCCTTATCCAAGCTGAGGTCCTTTTTCATTCTAGCACTCTTGTCCCTTATCCGCTTATCCCGGATTTCGATATCTTCAGAGATAACTTCGGTTTATCTGAGATCACCTCGGCGTCACGACCAGGACACGTGGCACCTCGGCTGACACGTCGGCGTCACCTTGGCCACGTGTTGGTATTCAGAAAATACATCCCCACATAGGGTATATAATATTTCATCATTTATTGGCCAGACATCTTGTCTGTCATCCAACCGAACATCCTGCCAAATGACCGACTGTTGCACAAAATTTATTATTTTTTTTTTAGGAATATGAAACTGTATAGATATATCCTATACACTTTGGATGTCCGAGCGGACAACCGCTGCTAGGCACAATTTTTTTATTATTTTTTTTTAATATGAAATTGCATATATATAACAATACAAAATTAACTTCTCCTATACTACTTTGATTGCTTTTTAACAATACAAAATAAATATTTTATTAAATTTAATTTTAGAATAGAGAGTCTGATATAGTGTGTACATAAAAATAATGCTAGCTAAAATAGAAAAGTAGTTTTTTAGTTATTTTTTGACTCAAAATTTGTTGAGACTAATCTAGATGCTCTAACAAATTCATAGATCTTTGATTCATTATTCAAAATTTTGAAAGTAGAATAAATTTCATAAATATTTGATTCATCAATTTTTTTTTTTAAATCGGGAAGAAAATCTTTATTATAAAACCAGTAAAAGATTGGATATCTGATATAGCAGTATCACAAGATCTTAAAAAGAGATAAATAACCTTCACAGAATGAAGGATCCAAAGGGCCTCCCAAGGGAGGAAAGCAAACATCCACACATGAAGGATTATTATATCAACAAACTAAAAATTAAGAAAACCAAACAGAAAAACAAAAAACAAAAAAACAAAACAAAACAAAAACAAACAAACAAATCCAAGTAACCAACAAACTTATTCAAAACTCACTACTCTATAACCTTCAACTTGAAAATCTAAAACCTCTACCTTCACTGATCAGTATAGAACATTGATTCATGATTTAAAATTTCAAAAAGTATGGTAAATTATAATTGTATTGTGAGATTTATGAAAAATATATTTCACTCCATTCTCCATCCTTTAGCCTACTAGTAGGTCAATTAATGGATTATGATAATGTCATATTATTATTGGACCTAAATCACCAGTTAAATTTTCCTGGATTGGTTTGATAACAAAAGTTTGTTGTAGGGCTCATAGACCTATAGTCCTTTTTGAATGTGTATATATATAGGTATATTATTACTTTCAATATTTTTACTTCGAGACTTTGTTTAGGAACAAGTTATTTTAGATTTTTTACGAAAAGATGTGCAGAAAAATAAAAAGAGTGTGACAAATTTATAATAACTTTTTGACTAAAATTTCAAATTGCCAAACAAGTTTTAAAGTAAGAGAAAGAGTTCTCTTAGAGTCAGTGCATTTAAAAATATAAAATAAAAGTGTTCCTAACACAACTATTTTAATAAATTAGGTTAGAAATACCTAATCTCCTCCCGAGCCAAACACAAACAAGATTCTCTATGAAACCAAACCAAAGTTCCATGGTCCATTTCCAAAAGAAGGATCACTTCTTCTTCTTTTTTTTTTTTCCTTCTTTTCTTATGCAATGAAAATATTAACGAATTTAGGTAAGAATGAAAAGAAAATATTAGACTAGACTTTCCACGAAACCAAACAAACGTGTTTGCATAAAAGAATTTTGGTCACCTTCGAGGAAATATATGAAAAAAATACCTTACCCCGTCTAATCCTGGAATGATTCTCGAAATTATTAATTTTTATTCAATGACGTATGTACTCAACAATCTAGTATTTTTTCACGCACTGAAAACCCTTGCTCAAGTTAATACCAATTGAGGGCCCAAAAAAAGAGAGAATTTCATGTTAAAGTCACAAAAATTAAAAGTATGCAATGAATTTCCTAGGAAGTGGAAAATGAACCCCCTAAAAATACCTCCATTGTTGTGCTTGCAACGCAAGAATATAGGCACACTTTTATCTCTCTCTTTCCATTTTCTACATTGGGTAATACTATATAAATATTTATTAAAAAATGCACACAAAAAATTTATACAAAATGACATGATTGTATTATGAGATTATCACTTCAAAGCAATGAACTCACCAAATGATTGTCATTGCAAAAATATCACCATCGCATTATTTTGTATGAATTTTTTTGTAAGAACAATTTTTTTTACTATGAAATATGTTGGAAATAAGAATACTTGAACCTCTATCTCATGCGACCCAAAAGGATGGGCACGCATTTTTCTCTATCCATCTTTTGAGGAAATAGGCAGGAAAGGCCTACCTTAGTTTATGTCACTCAAATTTTCCAATATTTTAACTAGTGGAGAATGTTTCAAAATCACATTCTTATTCCTTCAAGAATTTTATTATCCAAATATATAGTGTAGATTAAAATTTTGTTTGTTTGTTTGATTAGATTGATAAATATGATGGAAAATGAAAAACATTTTTACATTCTTAATTAAATGCATTTGGTTAAAAACTTTGGTAGAATTTTTGGGATATCTAGCATTTTTGTTTCACCACTCTCATGTCAAACAAACGCATTTAAATTTGTATTTTTTATAAATATTTTTTACACTTTTTTCATGCTCTCAAGTCTTATATTAGAAAAAAGAACACCGAGAGAAGAATTTTCATAAAATTAAGAGTTAATTTCCTTAAAATTAAAAGTTAATTTCCTGGCGTCATGACTTAAATTGTTCAAATTTTGAAATGACTTTTTTACCTACCATATTAGGCTTTAGCATTTATTGATTTGGACAACTATCTCAAATTATACTACATGAGTTAAAATCAGAAATTCTAAAAACTAAATAATTGAAATTGATAATTTAGGGATAAATATAATTTTTTTTTTAAAAAATAATGGATAAAAATTAAATTAACCCTAAAATTAAATCACTTTCAGAGATTGATTTTCAAATACCTAATTTTAGTTGACGTGGTAGAGAAAACATTTCACAAAATCAAATACGCCTAGAAAAACTAGTTGAGAGATCACTTACAAATACCTAATTTTAGTTGAGGGGGTAGAAAAGACATTTCACAAAATCAAATACATCTAAAAAAATAGTTGAGAGAATTAATTTGGAATTAAAAGCTATCTTTTAACTTTTAACCTATTTTAGGCCATATCATCTCTCATATTTTTTATGTCTTTTAAAAAAAGTCAAAAAAAAAATTAAAAATTCAGTTTTTAATCATCTTCCCAAAACAATCCAAAATTAATGATGTCTAATTTTATGTTTGGGTTTGGATTACAGATAATAGTGATTAATGTGACATTGACACTTCCAGTAAATTAAATATTTAGATTTTATTCACTCATTAACCTATTAAATATTGAGCTCATAAATAAGTAAATCAAATTAAAATCATTAATTTATAAAACTATTAAGGTGATGAAAATGGATTCGTTAGACTACACGTCCATTTTGGACTCCGAACTGGAAAGGAATTTGGCCAAAAATGGAAAGTCTTTTATTGTTTTGGATTTTCAATTTTAGGAAATAGGTTGGAAACTCTTCAAGAAGATTATCATGTATTCCTATGAATGACAAGAAGTTTGTTGGATATCTTACTCTCCGAGAATATGTAATTTACAGAATATTAAAAACAAATATTACATACAGACAGAATAATAAACAGAAACAGATCATGTAGATTTTCCCTTAACAGAATAATAAATAAAATACAGAACTTACAACTTTCTTGAAAATCAAACTTAGAACAAATTTGTGATTGAGGCCAGTGTATGGACATTGTGTCTTTAAGACAGAAATTCGTCCTCTCCTAAGTGCTCGAGAATAATGGACGTCCTGCCTCCAGGATTCAACAATCACCCCAAACAGATGCAGCACTGCAACCTTGTTTGTACAG